>OZ018393.1:40817716-40879431 GCA_963969525.1 Ontholestes murinus | reverse complement strand
CATGTACACACCCATCTTCAAAGCTTGTTTTGTAATCCCTCTTTTTCGTATTTGTATATATACCTGTTTTAACCGTATCTTAATTTACTATGTGTTTGATAATGACAAGCTAAATTTGTCGAAACTAGTCACAATAAAAAGTTTTCAAGTTATACAAACAAAGTTATCGTGTTTTATTCAATTTACAAAAATGTATAACGAAGTAGAAGCCTCCAACATATATAACTTAATGAAATATGTCAATTTTTCACAAGTTAAGAAAATGTTGCCATCTTTTCATAAATTATGTGCAACGAAAATAATTGTGTGGCTCCACCGGCCCGGGGCACCACACGAAATGTAGCATCAATAGATATGTTTAGTCCACCTATGTCCCACATCCGGAGGTTGGTTAGCATTCCCTCCGATACCCACAACAACGTATTTCTTTCAAGGCAATCACGAATAAAAATATTATTTTCCACATCTCTACGCAAATGGTCGAATCTAAAAAAAAAAACAAAGGTTTTAAACGTTTATAAAAATTGCATAAACTATATGTATTAAAACTTACTCGTTCATCTGGAGAAGCTCGTATGCATGTTGCAGCGAATTGGGTACCGGAGGTGTTTGTTGCTGTCTCACTCTAAACATCCTCTTCCTTACACTGGAATGTGATATCAGACTGGAACCTATAAAAGAATTTTGATTATTGCACAGTTATTGTTATTATAAATGTCCTAACTTACCTCCACGATGCAGGGCTTCCGTTTCCACAAATCTATTGTTGTAGCGGACGATGTGTGTTGATAGACATCTGCTTAGTTTTTTTAATATATAGAAGTCTATCAACTTCATCAGGCGCTACATTGTGATTGTGTGAATTACCTATAATTACTATAATTACCACGTCGTCTCTAACTCGCACGGTACCCTTGCACGTATTTTTGTAGCAGCGGAAGTACGCTGCTTCGCCCATTGTACGATTTTTTAAATAAATAAATAGTTGAAAAACGTAATACGTTCTAGCAAAATCTTGAATGATGTCCATCTTAACGCAAAGAAAATTCGCAAGGAACTGTTGAAGTTTTTGAAAATCACGGAATATATACAGGGTTATTCACGCTATACAGAAATATTGTGGCCAAAATACGTGACTTTCAAAAAGTTTCACTTTGGGGATATATGGGGGTCTAATAAGGCTACTTTTTAAAATTGCTTGAAAGTCACGTATTTTGGCCATAATATTCCGTGCCGTATAGCGTGAATAACCCTGTATAATAGGGTAGCACAGCATGACAATAATTGCTGGGAAACCCAAAAAATTATGCTTGTTTTCGAAATAGCAACCCACTATAGTCATTAAAATAAATAAAAATATATTATAAAAAGCGGCAAAGTAAATAATACAAATAAAATGGTACAAATAATAATATCTAAGTAATATGATTTATTTGTGTTTGTATATGATATGGGGTGTTCGCGCGAACACCCCGTTTCTCCGAAAAAAAAGTGTTACTTATTTTTTTAATTTTGTTTATAGAATTAATAGTAATTAGTATTTATTTCATGTAAGGAACAACACGATACGTTTACTACTTAACTATAGTAGATAGATAACAATTTTATAAATAATACAAACACAAATAAATCATATTACTTAGATATTATTATTTGTACTATTTTATTTGTATTATTTACTTTGTCGGTTTTTATAATATATTTTTATTTATTTTAATGACTATAGTGGGTTGCTATTTCGAAAACAAGCATCATTTTTTGGTAATAAAATATATAAGTCCTTTACGTTGTAGAAAATTAACTAATAATTAGAAAAAACACGAAAATATTTCGTAAAATCTACAACAAATGAGTCTTATTAAGACTACAAGAGCAAACCACTATTGAAACAACTACTTCTCTAGCTAATACTTCGACAGACATTGAATAATACAAAAGTAATTTGCGTGTTACAAAATAGCAAGGCTATCAAAGCAACACTAGTTTGAACGTATTTCTTTCTGTAAAATGAACTAAAAATGATTGACTGTACGGTTGTTCCTAATTTATCGTAATATAGTCACTAACAAATTATTTACCGTACAGTCAATCATTTTTAGTTCATTTTACAGAAAGAAATACGTTCAAACTAGAGTTGCTTTAATAGCCTTGCTATTTTGTAACACGCAAATTACTTTTGTATTATTCAATGTCTGTCGAAGTATTAGCTAGAGAAGTAGTTGTTTCAAAAGTGGTTTGTTCTTGTAGTCTTAATAAGACTCAGTTGTTGTAGATTTTACAAAATATTTTCGTGTTTTTTCTAATTATTAGATAATTTTTTGGGTTTCCCAACAATTATTGTCATGCTGTGCTACCCTATTATATATATTCCGTGATTTTCAAAAACTTCAACAGTTCCTTGCGAATTTTCTTTGCGTTAAGATGGACATAATTCAAGATTTTGCTAGAACGTATTACGTTTTTCAACTATTTATTTATTTAAAAAATCGTACAAAGGGCGACGCAACATATTTCCGTTGCTACAAAAATACGTGCAAGGGTACCGTGCGAGTTAGAGACGACGTGGTAATTATAGGTACTCCACACAATCACAATGTAGCGCCTGATGAAGTTGATAGACTTCTATATATTAAAAAAACTAAGCAGATGTCTATCAACACACATCGTCCGCTACAACAATTGATTGTGGAAACGGAAGCCCTGCATCGTGGAGGTAAGTAAGGACATTTATAATAACAATAACTGTGCAATAATCAAAATTCTTTTATAGGTTCCAGTCTGATATCACATTCCACTGTAAGGAAGAGGATGTTTAGAGTGAGACAGCAACAAACACTGCAACATGCATACGAACTTCTCCAGATGAACGAGTAAGTTTTAATACATATAGTTTATGCAATTTTTATAAACGTTTAAAACCTTTGGTTTTTTTTTAGATACGACCATTTGCGTAGAGATGTGGAAAATAATATTTTTATTCGTGATTGCCTTGAAAGAAATACGTTGTTGTGGGTATCGGAGGGAATGCTAACCAACCTCCGGATGTGGGACATAGGTGGACTAAACATATCTATTGATGCCACATTTCGTGTGGTGCCCCGGGCCGGTGGTGCCACACAATTATTTTCGTTGCACATAATTTATGAAAAGATGGTAACATTTTCTTAACTTGTGAAAAATGTACATATTTCATTAATTTCATTCTAGGCATTTCCCATCACTTATGCACTTATGTCCAGACGCCGCTTCATTGACTATGTAACCGTTTTGGAATATATCTCAAATATTGTAGGAGACAGTAAGTATAAAATGTACATTATTATTACGTAGAAAATATAACACAATATTCTTTACAGATATTATTGAATCATTTATGAGCGACTTCGAATCGGGGAT
This sequence comes from Ontholestes murinus, assembly GCA_963969525.1. Classification (NCBI taxonomy): domain Eukaryota; kingdom Metazoa; phylum Arthropoda; class Insecta; order Coleoptera; family Staphylinidae; genus Ontholestes; species Ontholestes murinus. The sequence continues at coordinate 40,876,035 of OZ018393.1, read as the reverse complement.
GCGAGAAGCAGCTAAAACAACGTTCCCCGGAGCCAAAGTCAACGGTTGCTGGTTCCACTACGCAAGAGCTATTTTATTTAAAAGTATGTATCATCACTACTATGTTTCATTATTATTATTATTATTATTGATATTATTTTTTTATTTTATTCTAGGTAGAAGCTTGGGGTTATACATCTATGAGGATGTTCGAAAAATAATCCACAAATATATGGTGCTGCCATTGCTCCTTCAGGATGCCGTGGAAGATGCTGCAGTCCTCTTGTCACATGAGCTGAGAGAATTAGCTCCTGCCAACGGAGAGCGTTTCCTTAATTATTGGAGACGCCAATGGGGCAATGAGGAAATATCTCTTGTGGATGCTCCCTACCGCACCAACAATGCAGTAGAGAGTTTCCACAAGAAATTAAATGCAAATCTTCCACGGCATCCCAATTTCTGGGCTTTGGTGGGCCATATAAAACTTGTGAATAATAGCATTTGCTTGAAATTCAACCGAATTTTAAATGGTGTGGAACAGCCTCGTAGACCGAGACCCCAATATGTACGGTTAGATGAGAGAATTGGTAAGATGCGTTGTATATACAAATAGTATTGATGTTTAAAATCATTACGTTTTTTGCAGCGGCAGAACAAGCCGAATTCAGGATTTATAGGAACATCGAATTATTTTTATCGCGGACATCTCATTTTATTCGCACTATTGTGCGACATTTGGTTCCCGGTGAGCAAGTTGATCCCGCAAGACTCGGTAAGTTACACACACGTTTTTTTTGTATTTTGAGTAATTTACGAATACATAATAAAATTTAATATAATTTTTAGAAGACGAAGTAGATGACCCACCTCCTCCCGAGCCAGTTCAACCTGAAGGATATTTCCGACCATGGGAGTAGGGAGAGTCAAGTTCCCTGTTAGGGAGTCTGGAGGAGCTCGAGGAGGCGACTAGCCCATCCGATCTAAAATATTCAAGTGCCCCTTGTATTGTTAGCGGTTGTGGTTGTGTTAAATAATAATCGCCCATAATAAAATAAAACTGTCACCACGGCAGGTATGGCACGCGCTGTACCCTTCGGACTACCTAATGCCGGTCAGTCCCTTTTACTAGGAATGGATGGAATGTAAATCAGTAATTTCGTTTAGAAGATAAGAATATAATTTAATAAATTATCTTTCTTTAAAAAAGAGGAAATGTTATTAAAGTAAAAAATAATAAAATGTTCACCACATATTAAAGGGATTACCGAATTATACATATAATAAACACATATAAAAAATATACATACTCAAAAACATGCAACTTTCTAATTTGAGTTTATTTATTGATATTCATTTTGATTGTTACAAAATCATGTTTGAATTTAATTAAAAAATTGTGTACTTTATTTTCATTGATTATGAAACGCATTGCATCTGTATGTACAGGCTTAAATAGTACATAATAATAAAAAGAATACATAATACAAAATCTGTTAATATACACATACAAATTTGTGTAGTCTTGAGAAATTACTAAATAACATACATAAAATAGTAATTGTTGCTCCACAAAATTCTTGCATTTACTGGCCAAAATCTTAATACATGCATAACAATTTATATGAAATTAATATCTAATATTATAAATGGCGAGTTCAACGGCACATAATCTTTATTTAAATATTTCATTATCACCGGCTACTTCTGTAATTTGATCCGCGATTTTATTTTTTAATAAATGTAATAAATTATGAAATTCCGTAATTTTGCCGTATTGGCCGTCTCAGGTAGTGGATTATTTGTCGGTAGGTTACGCCTAACGTGATTTCACTGTTTGAGTGATAATTGATAATATATTCTGATTTATCCGTAAGAATAAAGCAGGCACGCAAAGGTTAGGTAACGCCTAGTTTAGGTAAATAATCTGAAAAATTCCGTAATTTAATTACTCGATGCAAAAGTACATATTTTTCGATTGCGGTCCTTTACTACCTGCCCCGCCGCACGGCGAGAAGAGGCCATAAATCACGATTTCTATTCAGTAGAACTCTGAAAAGATTTCCTAATTTATGATAGTAAACACACCGCAAACTGCATCTGTTTTTATTACCGCCTGGAGGCATTCTTAGAGGAGAAGACCAGGTTCCCAGAAAACTGACCGACTGGTGATTCGGCCGAAGGGTACAGCGCGTTTATTATTTAACACAACCACAACCGCACACAATATAATGGGGCAATAGAATAAAGTCTAAGAAACGGGCAGCTCCAGTGTTGGCCAACCGCACACAATAGAATGGGGCAATAGAATCAATTATACGAAAAAGGGGCAGCTCCAGCGCGCTTTACCATTCGGCCAGGCATCAGGTAGTCAGTCTAGGGATGGATGATATATTAAATTTATTTCTATTATTACCTCAGAAATAGTACATTATACACAAGGCTTGTGATATAATTTTGGTGAAGAAAAAAATAGTTCAATAATTGTTATTGTTTCAGATGACACAGTACCTACTACCCCTCAAGATGGAGATCATCAGTACGCGATTATATACTTTATTTCCTCAAGTTTAATATTGTATATCATTTTTTAACTCAATACATGCTTTTAATTGACTTTTTTCTATACTTACCCTTTTTCTCGTTTTCAGGAAAGTAACAAAATAAAAATAAAAACTCAATAAAATACTTGTAATATTTTATATTTTAAAAAAGGAAATTATTATTATTTTTTACATATTCTTTTTTAATATTTTTACATTATTTAAACTACAAATACTATTGTTCTTACGATGAATCTTGCAATTATTTAACGTTTTCTTAAAATTACTATCTAAACCAAAATCTATTACATTCTTATAAAAGTTTCATAAATAATTAGTTTTTTGATTTCCTTTTGCATAAACGATATCTGCAGAAAACATCTTAAAAATTGAATACCAGCCATTTGGGTTAGTATCACCATCACTGTATCTCAAATAATGATAATTATTTTCTAACCAAATAACTTGTTTTTTTTTTAAATCATTAGAAAGTTGCAATCATTAGACGGTTTAACGTGAAACATCCAGGTTGTGGTGTAGTCGTCGTCAACATATGCGAACACCATTTTTGGGGAAAATTAAGATAAGTTGAATCCTTGTATGTCAATAACCAATATTTTTTGACGGTTGTGAAGGTTCGGCGAAATCTATTGGTAATAGATCATAAAAACTTTAAAAATTAATATTTTTAATTCATTCCTTCTAATGGTTGAAACTCAATTTTCAACCCCCTAACCACGCCTATATCTTCTATTTCTTAATTTTCACCAAGTGCTCCCTCCCAAAAAATTATTATTTTTAGCTAGATATACTCCCCATACACCCCTTAATAACTTAGAAAAGAAAAACATTTCATACTCCAACCCCTTCCCTCTAATAAAATAATTCATGATACCTCCGAAGTTGCAAATATTTTCTCAGCCTACTTCTCGACTATTACTGATGTGAAAATAAATCAACATTTTGGTAACAACTTATTGCATTACATCAGAAAATGTAAAGCAATCCATATACTTGCAGCCTGTTTCTCACGCAGAAATATACAATACAATTATGGGATTAAAAAACAACGTTAGTTCAGACCAAGATGAAATACCTGTTAAAGGATTTGCAAATGATATATTAGAACCACTGCACTACATAATTAATTTAATATTAAAAACTGGAGTATTTCCAGAAAAATTGAAAATAGCAAAAATTATCCCTATTCATAAAGGTGGAACAAGAACAGCAGTCAGTAATTACAGGCCTTTTTCGATACTCGATATATTTTCAAAAATACTTGAGAAAATTATAACATCAAGATTAACGAAATATATAAAACAATTCCAATTAATGAACAATGCGCAACATGGATTTCGAAAACATCGTTCAACAGAAACAGCGTATGTCATTCTCCTGGATGAGGTGTCAAAAAATTTAGATATGGGAAAACATGTGGCAGGGTTATTTTATAACTTTTCAATCGCATTTGACACTGTAAGTGCAAAGTTTGTGTGTGAAAAGCTAAATGCGTTAGGTGTGCGCGGCAATGCATCGGACCTTATTGAGTCGTTCCTAAAAAATCGGAAACTATTTGTGCAAATCGGTAGTGCTGCATCTACTATTTGTGACATCAATAAATGAGTTGTACAGGGATCAACCCTGGGCCCACTGCTTTTCCTGTTATATATTAACCACTTAGCTGAGCATATTAGTGTACGTAAAATGATTAATTTTGCGGATGATACAGCAATTATAATTACTGGAAATAACCAACAAGAGTTACTACTCAATATGGAGAAGACAAATGAAGAAATGTGTAGGTGGTGTAGTAAAAATAATCTTTTACTTAACACAGGCAAAGCAAAAATAATACAATTTCATAATAGGAAACCACATAATGTTAATGTCGAAAATAGCTCTTCCAATGTTAAATACCTCGGATCACACATGGAGAAAAATTTGAGATGGGACTTACAAATTAATCATGTTGCTTCACAATTAAGCAAAACATACTATGCGATACTTAAACTTAAAAACAAAATTAGCTATAAATCATTATTAGATATATACTACACTATGGCACACTCACATATTACATATAACATACGAGGGTAGATTGAAAAGTTTCCGGAATGGGCAAGAAAACGCAGTAATTAAAAAGGTTTATTTTTATTTTTCAACATAGTACCCTTGAAGAGCGATACACTTTTCCCAGCGGTGCTCCAACTTTTTTAAGCCTTCAGAAAAATATGATTTCGGGAACTCTGCAAAATAAGCTTTAGTGGCGTCGATGACCTCCTCATTTGACGTAAAGCGCTTGCCTCCGAGCCAAGTACGCACGGGGCCAGGTCTGGAGAGTACGGGGGATGCGGAACCACCTCGTAGCCCAATCCAACCAACTTAGCATTGGCGATTCGGGATGAATGGGCTGGCGCGTTGTCGTGGTGGAAGAGCACTTTTTTCCGCTGCAAATGAGGCCGTTTCTTCTTCAATGTGCCGTTGAATTTATCCAATAAATCGCTGTAGTATTGTCCCGTGATAGTTCTTCCCTTCTGCAAAAAGTCGATGTGTATCACACCTTGCGAATCCCAAAAAACGGTGGCCATGACCTTTCCAGGCCTTCTTCGAAACAGATTCGCCTGGAGAAATCCACTGTTTCGACTGCTGCTTGGTTTCTGGTGCGTAGTGGTGGATCCATGTTTCGTCCACGGTCACGCCAAACACTCTTTCGAAGTGGTCCCACAATTTCGCTTGTTGTCCATAGTCAGCAAACGCGGCACCCATCGCACCGACAGCTTCCTCATGCTCAAATGTTCGTGCACGATATTTTGCACACGTTCATATGAGATGCCCGTGGTCTCTACTATTTCGCGCAACTTCACTCGTCGATCGGCTAACACGAGATCATGGACTTTGTCGAACATTTCTTCATTTGTGGCCGTTTTTGGACGTCCACTGCGTGGTTCATCCTTGGTGCTCGTACGGCCACGTTTGAACTCGCTCATCCAGAAACTAATAGTCGAAAATGAAGGTGTGGATGTGCCATGAACTTTCTGCAAAATATCTCGTATCTCCGTCGCCTTTTTCCCATCCATCCAGAATGTTTGATGACTGCACGAAATTCGTTTATATCCATTTTTGCAAATGTGCCTGACTTGCTTCACAAGATATCCTAGTAAACAAAAACGGAACGACGCACGTGAAAATTTGACAGCTTACCTAAAATAGGTTAGCCTTGACAACCATCATAAAAATTTCACGATGCGCGCGCCATCTCTTGCCCATTCCGGAAACTTTTCAATCTACCCTCGTATTGTGCACAAAATAGCATGCTCTGCGTAGAAACAAATCCACGTTCCCCGTTACTCGAAATTCGGCTTGTTCTGCCGCTGCAAAATATGTTATTAGCATACAATTATATTTGTACATACAACGCATCTTACCAATTCTCTCGTTTAATCTAAAGTATTGGGCTTTGGGTGTATGGGCTCCTCTATTCAATTTAAAATGCGATTAAATTTTAGACATATGCTGTTTTCGTACATTTTTAAATGGCTCACCAATGCCCAAAAATTAGGATGCCTTGGAAGACTAGCATTCAGTTGCTTGTGGAAACTCTCTACTGCATTGTTGGTGCGGTAGGGAGCATCCACAAGCGAGATTTTCTCATTGCCCCATTGCCGCCTCCAATAATTCAGGAAACGGTCTGCGTTAGCAGGAGCTAATACCCTTAACTCATGGGACAAGAGGACTGCACCATCTTCCAAGGCATCCTGTGGGAGCAATGGCAAGACCATATATTTATGTATGATTTTTTTTACATCCCCATTGACATACAAACCCAAGCTTCGGCCTAGAATAAAAAAGAAAATTAAAAACTTGAAACATAATAGTGATAATACAATAAACTTACTTTTGAGTAAAATCGCCCTTACATAGTGAAACCAGCATCCGTTCACTCTAGCTTCGGGGAACGTGTTTCATGCTGTTTCCCGCATGCCCTGTTCAAAGTCGGTCATAATCGACAAAATCACATCTGTAAAGTATTTTGGGTTATATTTAATTCGTAATTATGACCATTTATACTTACTATCCCCTAAAATATTGAATACATATTGAAATATCGTTAGATAATCCACTAACCGGCGTCTGACCATAAGGGCGTACGCGATAGGAAAGGCCTAGACTGAAAAGAATGAAATTTGTCGATTTACCATCCTCTGGTAAATAACGTGCAACGTAAATAATTGTGTTGCACCACCGGCCCGAGGCACAACACGGAAAGTGGCATCAGCCGCTAAATTGAGTGCACCCACGTCCCACATTTGAAGTTTTGACACCATTCCCTCTGATATCCACAGCAGTGCATTTGTGTCGAAATATTCACGAATTAAATAATTATTGTCATAATATCGACGCAAATGATCGAATCTAAAATAAAACAATATTCTTAAATGTTTCAAAATTGAATGAAATATATACATGAAAACTTACTCGTTCTGCTGCAGAAGTTCAAAGGCATGCTGCAGTGAATTGGGCACTGGAGGAGTATGTTTTTGCCTGGCCCGAAACATCCTCTTCCTCACAAGGGGGTGTGATACGAGACTTGAACCTATAAAAGAATTTCAATTATTGTCCAGTTATTATTGTTATAATAATGTATAAAATTACCTCCACGATGCTTTGCTTAGGTCTCCACAATCAATTGTTTAATTGGACGCTGACTGCTGATAGACCGCTCTCTAATTTTCTTGATATAAAGAAGTATATCAACTTCATCGGGATGAGCTTCGTGATTATGAGCATTGCCCATAATTATGATATTATTCTTTACTCGCATGGTACCCCTGCACATTTTTTTGTAGCTTCGGTAATACGTCGCTTCACCGATTGTAACATTTTTCGTATAGATTAATTGCTCGAAAACATAGAACACTTTACCTATATCTTGAATAATATTCATGTTTACGCATAGAATATTCGCAAGGAACTGTTATAATTTTTTGAAAATCCCGAAAAATGTTTATGTTTTTATTCTTTAGCTTACTATCCAAAAATAAAAAAATACATATCAATATATACACAAAAATTAAACGAAACGCAGCAGCGACGATCTTCCACTCTAACCCTTGGTTGACCACGATGCTGCGGGAGCAAATATCCTCTTGGACATCTGGATTATTCTATAAATGTTTATATTTTCTGTTTTGTCCCCTTTTTAGGGGAGACTTTTAGCTGTTAATGTCAGCATATATATATGTATATATATATATATATATATATATATATATATATATATATATGTTGGTGCGGATAGTTTCGCGAAGATTATTTTTGTACATTGTCAATGTTCGGCTTTAATCTTCGAATTTGCAAGTTTTGATGGTTCTGAAAAGAACCGATTTGCAACGTTTCGACCAAGTCGCATTGGTCTTCTTCAGGCGGTGTTCGATGGGGAACTGCGATCGTGCTTTTTTTTTTTCGTGGAAGTGGAGAGATCTTACATAAGACACCTAGAGGCCGATCCTCTAGGTAGTGTCAGATTCTTACTGACTAAAACTCCACTCCCTTGCTTAACAAATTTTACTTAAAATTTTTTTAGCCGGCTATTGATATGGGTACTTTAAATGACTGTGGGATGACTGAGTAAATGCACTATTGTGAATTTAATATCATGATGGGAATTTTAGTTTTAAAATTTTGTTGAATATTACCAAAAATTTTTGAAAAAAGTGTATTGCAGTGAATTATTCGTCCAGTTGAACTGGACGTTTTCTTTTGCCTGGTGGGCGTTGTGGCTCAATATTATCCTGTAGATGACAGAGATCAAATTTAGAGCAGTGGCTGAGGGCCAGCTGATGGATAAAGTCCTAGACTCTAGGGATATTTAATTCCGAGCGCAGTTGATCATTGAAGACGTACCACGGTGCGTTGACGATCCTACGGATCATCTTGCTCTGTGTCACGGTTTTTTTTTTTTTTTTTTTTTTTTTGAAGAGAGGAGAGGAAATCCTGCATGGACACCCTTGTAATAGGGTAGTGTCGGACTCCTACCGACTAAAACCTCTCCTCCGCGATCGCTGTTGTTGTGACTAAAGGTCTTTTCTAGTCGGATCTCGTGCGGTGGAACGCAATGAAGTGGGGGATCCGGTCGTCCTATGTGGCGCTCTCCTCGAAAGGAGCCGCACCACCGGTCGGATTGCGGTGGCTCAAGGAATTGGGGAGCTAATTGGAGTCAATTAGTATCATACGAGGCCTTCGATGTATGTCATTTGCAGTGACATCGTACTTTGCGAAAGAGATTCCGTGGGGCGGGTTTTCACCTAATTTGCTGTAAAAGTTTACAGCGAGCGCTTTGATGTGCTCCAGGACACTCGGGGTCTTAGTGTCGCGGTTAAGTTGTGAAGTCCGCATGTATGCCGGGGCATTCAGTACGCGTCTAATGGCTGAATTTTGCGTACGCTGGAGCATGTCGATTTTAGAGGGGCTGCAGTAGCCCCAAATCGGAGCGGCGTAGGTAAGCTGTGGTCTTATCATCATCGTGTACAATCTAAGTCTGTTTTTGACAGACAGAGTAGATCTCATGTTGATGAGAGGCCACAGCTTAGCCAACGAAGCTTTGGCCTTTTGGATTTGGTAAGCGATCGTCTTTGACCAGGTCAGGTGCTGGTCGAAGATTATACCGAGATATTTGATCTCGTCTTTTATCGGAATTAGGTTCCCACCGAACGAGAATTGGGGGGGATTAACGAACTTTCGTTTTCTGAGGTGCGGTCTGCTGAAATGTACGGATACACTCTTATCAGCATTGACCTCGAGTCGCCATTGTTTTGCCCACTTCTCGTAGGTATCGAGAGCAGTTTGGAGAGACTTCTTAAGATGAGCATTGGAACCTCCTCTACTAAGTAGAGCTGTGTCATCAGCGTATTGTGCGATCATTACCGGAGCCATGTTCGGTATGTCGCTTGTGTAGATGTTGTACAGTGTTGGGGACAGGGCAGAGCCCTGTGGAACGCCTGCACAGATCTTACGCTCGGTAGATAACGTGTTGTTGATCTTGCATCTGAACTTTCTGTCTCAAAGAAAGTCGTGCGTGACTCTTATTAGGTAGTCGGAGAAGTTGAGATTGATCATCTTAAAGATGAGACATCATGCCAGACCCTATCAAACGCTTTCGAGATGTCGAGGAAGACTGCGGAAGTATGTCGTTTTATTGAAAAGCCCTCGGCGATGAACTCGGTCACCCTGGATAGTTGGTGTAGAGTGGACATGCCGGCCCGGAAGCCGGCTTGGCAATCAGGGATTATATTCTGATCTTCGAGAAAGACCGAAATTCGACGCAGCAGAATCTTTTCTATCAGTTTACCCAACACGCTGAGCAAGCTGATGGGGCGATAACTCGAGGGTAGGAGAGATGATTTGCCTACCTTGAGGATGGTAATTACTGCAGCTACCTTCCAGGCCGAGGGAAAGTGTCCCAGTCGCATTGCGGCATTCGCGATATTCAGGAGCGCGCATCTACCCTTGCGGGCGAGGTTTTTCACCATCGCGGTGGATATGCCGTCGATTCCCGGAGCTTTGCGCGGTTTGAGCTGGTTAATCAGCTCGTTTAGCTCTTCAACGGTGGCCGGTTGACAGGCCCACCTATGGTTATTAGAATTTACTATGTAATTTCTGACGGTTTCCGTAACTTCTTCGATGAAGTCGAAGTTTTCGCTCGGATTAGGGGAGAATTGCAGCTCTAGCGCGTCCGCGAACACCTCCGCTTTGTCGGGTTCGGTGTAAACGTGGCCGTTCGCACCCTGTAACGCTTGGTTGTTATGGTTCTGCCGTTTGAACGTTCGAACGAATTTCCAAACACAGTTTGGTTGGTCGTTCATCGCGTCGAGGCGGCGTTCCCATCGCGTGTTATTACATTTACGCATGTCGTCTCTGACTTTTAGCGCGAGTCTGTTGTATTCCGTACGGTGAGACGGATCGCGCGAGTTCTGCCACCGACGTCGGGCAGTTTTCTTCTCTCGTATCAGAGACTTTAGCTCGGGTGGAATGGCCAGGGGATCTGCCTGAGCGGTGATTCTGCTGGTCGTTGACTCATTTATAGCGGATTGTATTGCTACCGAGAGCTTATCGACTTCTGCCTCGAGAGCTGCTTTAGATCTTATGATTTGAAGAGGGGAGATGTACTGCTCAACCTTTCGCCTGTATTTTGCCCAGTTAGTGGATTTAACCTCTCTCAAAGGTCGACTCGTGCCGAACGCAAGGTCCAGTATTACTGGGTTGTGGTCGGAGGACAGTTCGTCCGAGGTCCATATGTCATAGTCTGAGTTGACGTTTGAGATAACGGCTATATCAATCACGTCGGGATTGTAGAGAGCGTTCGTGGGGTAGTGAGTGGGACTAATGGGTCCTACCGCTCTGATGTTGTATCTCGAGTTGGATATAAAATCACTAAGTGATTTTCCTCGAGTATTTAGAATTCTGCTGTTCCAGCAGGGGCTCTTAGCGTTCAAGTCGCCGGCCATGATTGTGGGCATGTTATCAGAAAATACTTGGGCTAGATCATTTTCTAGCAGCGTCTTGCTGGGGGATTGATAAGCTGAAACGATCTTCAGCAGACCGAGATCGGATTTTACAATGATTGCAGCGGCCTCGAGGTTCTGGAAAGCGTCTAGAGGGAAGTGAGAATGGTCTATTCCCCTTTAAACGTATATGGCGGTGCCGCCAGAACGGGTAACGTTGTTGTGGTCTTGAAATTTGGCTATAAAACCCGGAATTCTGGGTCGCCGACGTTCACCGAGATGAGTTTCATTCACCAGCATGATATGAATATCATTCTCGTGTATGAAGTTCTCTAGCTCATGGATTCGGTCAGAGAGTCCGTTCGCATTCCAAAAGGAGAGGCGAAGGAAGTCTGTCGGGTTGTCAGGTCTGTTGTTGTAAGACATAGTTGGTTTTTTAAGTCAATCGTGAGAAATTAAAACGAGATGTTTTAATTTAGACTGCCGTTGCGATTATTCTGGCGTAGGCCAGGCTAATAACGTCTCTATCGGATTGGTTGGAGGTTCTTCTAAGAAGATCCTCGAAGACAGACGCCCAGTTTAATGGGCCTGACGGAATGGGGACGCTAGATGGCTGCGGAGCGTCGGTCGGGGGATCGCCGAGCGCTTGTTTGAAGGATATACCTTCCTGTCTAAAGTTCGAGCGGAAACTCGCTGGCTTCTTTCGATGCAGTTGCGTAAACGCACTGCAGCCGCGATAGCTGGCAGGGTGATTACCCTTGCAATTGACACATGTGGCCGGTGCATCGTCACTAATGGTACACTCTGAGGAGTGATGATTGCCTGCGCATTTTACGCAGACAAAGGTAGCTCTGCAATTGGCCTGAGCATGGCCAATTTTTTGACAGCGGTGACACTGGTTACCGCCGTTGGACTTTCTTTTGGGTTCGACTTTGATGTGGAGCCCACAGATGAATTGCTGTTTGAAAATCAGCTTACCTTCTTCAGAATTCTCTAATTTTACATACATGAGCTCGTATGGATGACCGTCTCGTTTAAGCATTCTGTGGGCAGCAACGGCCGGAATGTTAAGAACGTCTCTGATGTGCGAGATCACATCATCTGGGGAAATGCCAGGGGTGATTCCCCTGATAACCACTTTGAGGAGCTTGTCCTCCTCTAAGTCGAAAGAATGATATGGAATTTGCGGATTCATGTCTAAGAATTTTGTCGCCTTGCGGAAATCCGCCGGCGTGGCAGTATAGACATAAATGCCTATGGGTTTGGATTGACTTCTGAGAATGTTGACACCTATTTCGCTAAATTTAGAAGAAACTTGTAACCAGTTGTGCTTGCTACGGAGCACAATGGGTGGAGGACGTTTTACCGCCGGCGCTATCGGAGCGTTCGAGTTGGTAACCCTAACGTCACCATTCGTTGCGGGCGCGTTGCTCGCGGTTGTCGTTGCCCGGGCGCTGGATGAGGCCATGGGTGCGGGCGCGCTGGGCGTGCTGTTTGCCGGCGGGTTATTTACGGCCGGGCGACGTTCGTTGTTTTTTGCCGCGCACGGCGCGGGATCGTCGGGCAGCGGCGTTTCTGCGGCCTGCTTTTTCGCCTCTGATGCGGCGGCTTCTTGATTGGCGATACGTTTACGGCGTAATCGCTTTTTGGCGGATTTACTTAAGGTAAATCCGTCCTCGTCTGAGGTGTCGACCACGATCGGTGTCGCTAATTCCGCGGGCGTGTTTAACACGGGCGCGTTTACTACGGGCGCGGGTTTTATAACCGGCGCGGTTGTAGTTGTCGTCTCGGGAGATTTAATAGTCGTTTCGGGTTGTGAGGCCGGGGCGCTAGGCCCGTTTCTTGGGTGAACGCGTTTCGGTTTTTTAACCGGGAGTTGTATTTCGCTCACGCGTTTCACCTCTTCTTGGAGAGATTTAATTATTTCGCGTTGTTCATTTATTAGGTCCTGCATCGCTTTAATGTCCGAAGCCGTGAGGACGGCCGGCTCCGGGGGCGGCGTGGCGGGCGGGCCGGGTGACGGCTCGCTCTCCAGATCTGCATACACGTCGACTCCTTCGGTTTCGTCGCACTCCATCGTGGAGGCGACGATGATTGCGCTTAGGAATTTGTTCAAAGACTTACGATTTGTTTCTAACTCGACCGTACAGGACGGCGTCTCGGTAGGAACTGTGTCACGGATCCGGTGGTGCCGTGGCACCGGGGTTTAACGTCCGATATAGGCCGGAGCCTCTGCAGACTAGTATAGCGATGTGTAGGACAACATGGCTGGCGAAGATCCGGCGGAGGGTCCAGGTCCAAGAGGTACGTGCTTGTTGGGGTGGTGGTGAAGATGTGATGACGTGAGCGGGGATGAGTATGTGGTGGATGATTTGATGTGGATCGGTTTTTTTTTTTTTTTTTTTTTTTTTTTATTTATATTTAATAGGCAGGTAGAGATGTACGAGGGTCGAGTGGAGGGGGGTGAGGGGGTTGGATGACCACGTGTACGGAGGAGGAGTTTAAGAAGACGACATTGAGGCCGAGGATGTCGGCGGCAGCAGCTGAGACAGCCTCTTGGATGGTTACGCATTGAGTTGGATGAAGTTTTGAGAGGGTGGCCGTGATTAATTGAATGATAATTTGCTCGGTGGAAGGGTTATTGTTAAGGGGGGCAAATTTGGGAGGAGCTGCTGTGGAGTCAGTGAGTGACTTTGCTACTTCTTGTTTTTTGGGACATTTGTTGGAAAATGCTGGATGGTCGGCGCCACATTGGGCGCATTTTGGAGTAGAGGAGGAGCAGTTATCAGTGGCGTGCTTTCCTGCACATAGCCCGCAGGTGGTGGGTCTTGTGCAGGGGGTGGAGAAGTTGTGAAACTCCATGCAGAAAGGGCATTGAATGGGACGAAGAGGAAGGGGGTTGGAGGGTTCGGCAAAGCGCCGGAGGGGGCCGAGCTTGATGCCATCTCGGATGAGGCGGTCTATGTCTTCCTGATTATGGGAGAAGAGCCTGTAGAGGCGAGTTGGTTTGTTAGTGGCTCGTGAGATGATGTTCGAAGCATGGTGGAGGCCGAAGCCAGATGAGTTGGAGATGCGAAGAATGTCTTCAGCATTGTAGAATTCGGGAATGTCACGGATGACACATGAGAAGGAGGTTGGGCGGGGGGAGGATGGTTTTACAGGAATGCGACCAGTGACGTCTAGTGTTTTCTTGAAGAAGGATTCGAGGTGTTGTTTTACCAATTTTCCAACATTATGGTTGTAGGAGCGGATGTGGGCTACTTTGGGTTCTTTGAAGATGATGGAGACGATGTCAAGATTGATGTTGAAGTTGGCGTCGGCTTGTTCGAGAATTTGGTAAATGAATTTGGGTTGGCAGAATTCGGGGGGGATATCATGAACGTTGACGTAGTGCACGTACCTTCTGGTGGCTCTTGCGATGGACGCGGGCTGTGGTTTGGCGCGACGGGGCTGGACCTGGGTCCAGCCGGCTTCTGATGATGATGATGGAACTCCCGTTGGCGGGAGAGGGTTGGGCGAGGCACTGTTGGGGTTAGGAGTAGAAACTCCTTGGAGATGACCCCCAGGTCTTGAGGGGTTCGTTGGCGAAGGTGTCCAAGCGCTGGCGACGTTCGAGGGGGCACCAGGGAGACCTGGTGCACCAGGAGTTGAGGGCCCCATCGGAGATGGTGTCCATTGAGTGTTGGTGGATGAGGGGGCACCTTGGTGACATGGTGCCCTAGGAGTCGAAGACCCCTTCGGAGAAGGTGTCGTGGAGTTGCGCGATGGAGTGGCGTCGTAGGCGGACGCGGTGATAGCGGTCGAGGCTTCGGCGGTTGAGGGGGAAGTGGCGGAATCCGAGTAAGAGAAGGAGAGTGGAGGAGTGGATGCCATGGAGGCGGAGGAAGAAGGTGGTGTAGTTGGTGTTTGCGGAGGAGGTTGCGATGAAGATGTTGTTCCTGCGAGGGTTTCTTCGAGGAAGCTGTCGAGTTTGGCGTTCACTTCTTTGGGTTTGGTTTTACGTTTGTTTTTGCCCATGGTGGTGTCTGTTCGGTACGGCGGACAGACGAGAACGTGTGTCACGGTTTATTAACCGTTAGATATATTTATCTAACGGTTGTAGCATTCGTCGTGTAGAGTCGGCACTGCTCGCAATATGACGTCAGTGAAGGTAGGAATCTCCCGCCCGCTTATTTCTCTTAATAACCTTACCTAAATAGTGTGTTTGTGTTTTTAAAAACAAACGAGTTTCTCATAAATAGTTTATTTATATTAACATACCAACATATTCTTTATTTGATAAGTAATTCAATTCGTACAAGTATATTAATGAATCCCTTAAACGATAAATAATATGAGTTTATTTAAATAGCGTTTCACGGCGGTATTCAGTCATGTCGGGTAGTACGTGTGTTGCAGTAGTATGTGGAAATCGACACCGCTTGATGAAAGATAAATCGATATCGTATCCAAGATTTCCAAAAAATAAACAAATTAGGCATTTATAGATAAATGCGTATAGATGCAAAGACAAGTGGAATCCTGATACAAGTTACATATGCAGTATCCATTTTAAAAATAAAAATATAATTAGGCTGACCGTGGGTCGATAGCCGTGGAACAGAAAAGTAAACAATTGTGATACGTTATTTCCATTTTATTAACTACATGTATATATATACATATTTTTCTGTGAATAAAAATATTGTTATTATTATTAAAATATATTAAAGTCATTTAGGTAGTAAAATCCGTTTTTGTAGATTTACGAATTATTTCTTAATTTTAAATCATGTACATAAATATGTAATTCCTAAATTAACTTACACCCTATTGATTGTCTTTTAATTACCAATAATTTATTATAATAATAATTGAGTTAAAATTTGCAATTCCTTTGAAAATGATGGTCGCTGATCGAAACATACGTCAGGAAAATAAATACAATATGAAATATAGCAAGTGTCCTAATTTAAAATTACCTAATGTTATAATTTCGTTTTAAGAGTATATATTGTATATTATAATATTTTGTAAATTGAATTTAATAAATATTTACACACATTAAAATTAATTTATGAAAAATTAATTTTATAAAGTAAATATGAGTTTTCAAGTTTAATATCGAGGCTAAAATACCTATAATGACAAAAGTATAGTAATTGATTTTGGAAACCGCTTTAATATTACAATTAATAACTACTGTTATTATAAAAGTAAGTCATTTTTCGTTTATAAGTAAAACTATACATAAGCGACTTAAATACTTAAAAATTGTACAGGTTTTTAAATTCTCACGAGTTGTATTAAAATTTTAAGAACGGTATTTCAGTAAAATAACTTGTGCGCTATACACATTACAAGTAGGGAGATCACAGTGACGTGTCGCGCGCGAATAGTGGTGGGGACAGCGGCTGGATGCTACAACCGTTAGATATATTAACACGTTAAGCGCCACGCCGAATGGCCGGGCCGCTCGCCGATAAACCGCGGAGTTTACCTTTGCTTATCTTGTTTTATTAAATAACAATAATGTTTTCAAGTATTATATGTTTTTCCTTAAAGCATTGACTAAACAAAAACTATGCCGCCTAAAATAAATAATCACAGAAGGACCGACAAGCGAGCCGCCGGACCGGCGAAGCCTGAACGGAAAATCTTGCTCCGGTCCCTAGGGACCGGCGTGGCGCTTAACGTGTTAACCGTGGCTCTGTGTGGCCTCCAATTTATTCATCTGCGTCCTGGAAAGGGTGATCCATGCAGGGCAACCATATGTCATTTTTGACCGTATGATTGCCTTGTACAGATGAATTTTGCTGGAGAGGAAAAGCTGACTTTTGTCGAGCAGTAGTGATTTTAATTGTCCGAACGCTTGGTTGGCTTTCGTGATGGTTTTTTGGATATGTTTATTCCAATTAAGTTTTTTGTCCATGTGCAGACCGAGGTATTTAACCTGGTCGACCCATGGTATGGCCGTGTCCTTGAAAGCAAGATTATTAATGGGTATCGAGCGGCCCTGGGAGAAATATATGGCTTGGCTTTTCTCTGGATTTATTGAGATTTGCCATTCGAGTGTCCACTCCTCGAGTTCGTCAAGGGCGGATTGGATTTTACGCATCATGTGCGAAATAGATTTACCACGATACAAGTATGCGGTGTAATCCGCGTACTGGGCCGTTAGTATGTGTTGGGGGGCTGGAATGTCGTGTACATAGATGTTGTACAAGGTGGGGGAGAGTACCGATCCCTGAGGGACGCCGGCAGTCATTTCTCTCTGTTCGGAAATAGCACATTCGTAACGTGCTGAGAATGTTCTTTTGGTGATAAATTGTTGAAGAATTTTCACCAGATATGTGGGGCAGTTTAAGGTTAGCAGTTTGAAAATCATTCCATCATGCCAGACGCGGTCAAATGCTTTGGCTACATCTAGAAATATAGCTAGAGTGGTTTGTTTACAATTAAAACCTTCGATTATGTAATCGCTGGTTCGTACAAGCTGGTTGTTTGTAGATAGGCGTTTTATAAAGCCGAATTGTGTATTTGGGACGACTTTGTGATCATTTGACCATTCGATCAATCTCACTTGTATTGTTTTTCTAGAAGTTTACCTAATGTGCAGAGTAAACTGATGGGACGATGGTTTTGTGGAAATTTTGGATCTTTACCCGGTTTGGGTAAAAGGATGACTGTGGCATGTTTCCACGTTTTTGGGAAATATCCTGTTCTTAGACAGGCGTTGATAATGTTTACTAGAAATACTATTGGCTTAAGTGATAGATTCTTAAGGCAGTTGTAGCTGATTTTATCGTGTCCGGGCGCTTTTTTATTTGGCGCCTGTTTGATAAGGTCTTTGATTTCTCTTACCGTTGTTGGTTTTGGTACGGAATTTGGGGATCGTTCGAAACGATGAAGTGCCTCTTCGATTTCATCCAGGAGTTCATTACTCGTGGTTTCGTCGTTCGGCGAGAATTGCGACTCGAGGCTATCCGCGAAGGCTTCGGCCTTGTCTTCCGCAAGGTAGACGAGACCGTTTCGCCCATGGATAGCAGGAGTCGCCCTTCTGGTTTTGGTGAAGTTCTTTGTGAGCTTCCATAGTTGGGGTATGTGTTGGGCGCCGTCGTCGATACGCCTTGCCCAACGGGCATTTCGGATTTCTTTAAGCTCTTTCTGAATTTCATTTTGCAATCTATTCAGATCCTGCTTTGTTTGGCGACAGCGTGTGCGTTGCCAACTACGTCGGACACGATTTTTTTCCCTAATTTTATTAAGGAGATGTCTTGGGATATTGAGCGGATCGCCCGGAAAGACCTTCTTTACTGTTGTGGATTCTTCAATGGCCTTTTGAATGGCCGCTGTGAGGATATTAATACCCTCATCTATTCCTTCACGATTACGCATCGCCGGAATCGACGGTACGTGATTCGAGATGGAGTTATTGAAGAGATTCCAGTCGGTATTTCTGGCTGTTCTCTCAAATCTGGATATTTTTGTGTGTATATCCATTATGACTGGATTGTGATCGGATTGTAGTTCTGATGTGGTCCATATGTCAATATCTTTTTCAATTTTATTAACTATGAAAAAGTCGAGAATGTCAGGACGGTATCCAGCATTGTGGTAAAATGTTGGTGATCTTTGACTTAGCGCAGTCTGTGTTGATTGATATATTCAAACAGTTTTTTGCCCCTTTGATTTGTGACTCGACTGTGCCAGCTTGGATGCTTGGTATTGAAGTCGCCCCCGAGAATTGTGGGAATATCCTCAGTGAGGATTTTGTCATAATCCGCAGGGATAACTGGCTTTGATGATGATTGATAAACGCTAGTTATTTGGATTTGTTCGTCGTTTATGCCGACGATGATAGATGTGGCTTCCAGATTTTCAGTGTCTGGGCTTTCAAGGACGGTATAATTGAGCCCGTGCCGTACGTAAATCGCTGTGCCGCCTCCTGCACCTCGATTTGGGCGTGGGGTAAGATAGAGTGTGTAGCCATTTATATATAAGCCTCGTCGAGAGAGAGCTCGAGATTCGCTTATTAGCATTATATGTATGTCTAAGGTACGCATGAACTGTTCTAGCTCCGACTTTTACCCTGTAGACCGTTTGCGTTCCAAGTGCAGATTCTGCACGCATTGACATTTGTTTCTACTGCATCGACTAGTTCTTTAATTTTTAGTGATGGCGATGGAGGATATGGACTCAAGGGTAGGTTTTATTCCTTCTAGCCTTTGAAGTAGAGCTAGAAAGTCCGGGTTAGTGAGCATTTCGAGAGTCCTCATTAGGGTGGCGTTATTATTAACGCTAGGTGTTTCTTTGTTTTGAGGAGCAGTAGAGGCATTACTGCTATTGTTTTTTAATTTAGGGAATCGTTGGCATCCCTTGTAATTGGCTGTATGGTGGCCGTCGCAATTACAGCATTTGGGCTCACCATCGGTTTCAGGATTGCGTTTGCAATCAGAAGTGAAATGGTTTCCTGCGCATTTGACGCATCGTGGTGCTAGATTGCATCGTTCGGCGCCGTGGCCGAAGCCTTGGCAACGATGGCATTGGATCTGGCTTGGGTGACGGTGAGCTAGCTCAACCGTGACGCCATTCAGGGCGCATAGTTGGGAGAGATGTAGAATTTCTCTCGCTTTCTCTGAGTTATGGAGGCTGACCGCCATCATACTAAATTTGTGTGTCCTTTTGCCCATACGGCGGACGGAGATGACAGGAAAACCCTTGTCGAGTAGATCCTCGATGATTTCCTCGTTTGAGATATTTTGGTGGATATCTTTAATAACCACCCTGAATTCTTTCTCCTCTTGGAGACGGTGAGTAAAGAAACGAATGTCTCTTTTGTTGAGAAAATTGACCAGATTAGTATAGTCATTAGAGGATTGTACTTGGACTTGTATGTCCTTACCGATTGTTTTAGCTTTAAGCATTACAATTTTTCTTTTGGTTATCTCTTTTGCAAGAGAGAACCAGTTTGTTGGATTTTCGATTTTTATTGGCGGAGGTTTTCGAGTGAAGTTTTCCACTCCTTCGATATTGGTAATGTTGTCGATATTTATCGACTTCCTGGGCTCAACCCTAGTGGTTTTATATTCGCTAGGGTCGGGTGGAGGTGAGGTTTTTTGTAGGCCTTTGCCACTGATTTTTGATTGTTTTTTATTTCCGTTCACTGGTTTAGGTGGACGGTTTGACATTTGACTGGGGATCGTCTGGGTAGGGAGAGGTTGACTCTCCCATTTATTGTTTTTTTTTTGATTTTCTTATTTTGGCGTTTTTTGCCAGAGTTAGGTTGTGGAGGTGATGTTTTGGAGGTGGTTGCGGTGTTTTTGTAACCATTGGATTGGACTGCTGATTCTAGTATTTCTACTGGCCTCAGCGGGCTCGGTGGTCCGGTGCTTGACCGTTTATTAGGTTTTTTTTGCGCTCAGTGTCAGAGATGATTGGTTTGCTATTAGGCTTTACCTTACTGGTTTTCACTTGCGTGATTTCCATATTATTTTGGTCAGCTGGCTTTAGCGCAGCAATGATGGCCTGGAGGCCCTTGATAGTTTCATTGAGTTCGGCTATCATTTGCCGGAGTTGTTTATTCTCCTCGCGGGCATCGACAGTGCCAACGATCTCCTTTAGTTTGGGGGAATCGTTCTCAATGTCGACGTCGCTCATGTTTGAATCTGAGGGATTCATCATCAAGTTAGTTGGTCTCACCGCTTTCAATCTGCTGAGTCAAGCAACGCCGTGCCTGGTCAGAGATTGGATGGGTGGACCGGAAGGTGGCTTCTAGTTTGGGTTTTTTATTTTTCTTTAGAAGAAAAATTGGAGGGCTAGCGGAGTTTCGCTTAATTAGGCTGATAGTGGCCGATAATTCGGAGTTGTGAAGCACCAGGGTGATGCAATTTAAGGATGAGGTGAATGTTAGGAAGTCAAGAAGGACGTGGCCCCTCTCGACTGCCCGCCGTTAAGCGGTACCGACACTATCACCTCCTGAAGGGGAGGCGATACTCGGCTGCTCGCCGCGATCGACCTGCTTTCCCTTTTTTAGAGGGAAATCAGTTGGTATCACGGTTTGCTGCTTTAGCGGGCGTGCACGTCTCTCAGTGTGTACAGGGTTGCTTGCACCGACCGAGAGGCGTATCTCGTTCCGACTATCCCAGCCGACACTGTTTATATACGTGCCAGCTGTTATAGCGTTCACCAGACGATCTATATGTAAATATATATACGATATTGGAGTTTTTAGTGGTAGGCTCCTTGACACTGGGCAGACTTTCGCTCGAGTTGCGGGCCGAGAGGAAGAATAATAGTGTTATTCAACTCTATCTGTCACCGAACAAGGCTAAGAGTGCGTCAGGCAAGGGTGATGGTAATGACTACTGGTAAGCCCGTAGGGCCAGTAGAAATTACTTCGCAGTCGAAAATGATGGAGCGGTTGGCCGATTTGAATCAGCCGAAAGCGGACGATAACCGAAGTCACGCAACGTCAAGCTCGGACAGTACTTGGATGGGTGACCCCAAGATTAAACAGCTAGAGTGTCGAGAAAAAAAGGACGGGCAAGCCGATCAGCAATTTCCTAATTCCACTATGTTAGCCGATGATCTGTACTGAATGGAAGACTGACGATGACTGTGTGTAAAAAAAAGGAATTTGCGATCGTGCTAAGTGGAACTGCGCTATTTATACCTGCGGTGTTGGCGGTTGACGTTTGGCGGCGCGTGTGCGGTATAAATAGCGCAGTTCCACTTAGCACGATCGCAGTTCCCCATCGAACACCGCCTGAAGAAGACCAATGCGACTTGGTCGAAACGTTGCAAATCGGTTCTTTTCAGAACCATCAAAACTTGCAAATTTGAAGATTAAATATATATATATACATATATATGTATGTATATATATACTAGGGTGGCACAGCATGAGAATAATTGTCGGAAAACCCAAAAAATTATGCGCTTCATTTCGAAATAGCAATCTATTATTAAATAAAATAATAATAAAATTTGATAAAATGTTCACCACATATAAAAGGGATCACTAAATTATACATATAATAAACACATATAAAGCCTATCAGCAATTTCCTAATTCCACTATGTTAGCCGATGATCTGTACTGAATGGAAGACTGACGATGACTGTGTAAAAAAAAGGAATTTGCGATCGTGCTTTTTTTTTTTTTTTTCCGTGGAAGTGGAGAGATCTTACATAAGACACCTAGAGGCCGATCCTCTAGGTAGTGTCAGATTCTTACTGACTAAAACTCCACTCCCTTGCTTAACCAAATTTATTTGAAAAAATTTTTTAGCAGGTTATTGATATGGGTAATTTATATGACTGTGGGATGACTGAGTAAATGCACTATTGTGAATTTAATATCCTGATGGGAATTTTAGTTTTAAAATTTTGTTGAATATTACCAAAAAATTTTGAAAAAAAGTGTATTGCAGTGACTTATTCGTCCAGTTAAAGTGGACGTTTTCTTTTGCCTGGTGGGCGTTGTGGCTCAATATGATCCTGTAGATGACAGATATCAAATTTAGAGGAGTGGCTGAGGGCCAGCTGATGGATAAAGTCCTGGACTCTAGGGATATTTAATTCCGAGCGCAGTTGATTATTGGAGACGTACCACGGTGCGTTGACGATCGTGCGGATCATCTTGCTCTGTGTGGCCTCCAATTTATTCAACTGTGTCTTGGAAAGGGTGATCCATGCAGGACAACCATATGTCATTTTTGACCGTATGATTGCCTTGTACAGATGGATTTTGCTGGAGAGGAAAAGCTGACTTTTGTCGAGCAGTAGTTTAATTGTCCGAACGCTTGGTTGGCTTTCGTGATGGTTTTTTGGATATGTTTATTCCAATTAAGTTTTTTGTCCATGTGCAGACCGAGGTATTTAACCTGGTCGACCCATGGTATGGCCGTGTCCTTGAAAGCAAGATTATTAATGGGTATCGAGCGGCCCTGGGAGAAATATATGGCTTGGCTTTTCTCTGGATTTATTGAGATTTGCCATTCGAGTGTCCACTCCTCGAGTTCGTCGAGAGCGGTTTGGATTTTACGCATCATGTGCGAAATAGATTTACCACGATACAGGTACGCGGTGTCGTCCGCGTACTGGGCCGTTAGTATGTGTTGGGGGGCTGGAATGTCGTGTACATAGATGTTGTACAAGGTGGGGGAGAGTACCGATCCCTGGGGGACGCCGGCAGTCATTTCTCTCTGTTCGGAAATAGCACATTCGTAACGTGCTGAGAATGTTCTTTTGGTGATAAATTGTTGAAGAATTTTCACCAGGTATGTGGGGCAGTTTAAGGTTAGCAGTTTGAAAATCATTCCATCATGCCAGACGCGGTCAAATGCTTTAGCTACATCTAGAAATATAGCTAGAGTGCTTTGTTTACGATTAAAACCTTCGATTATGTAATCGCTGGTTCGTACAAGCTGGTTGTTTGTAGATAGGCCTTTTATAAAGCCGAATTGTGTATTTGGGACGACTTTGTGATCATTTGACCATTCGATCAATCTCACTTGTATTGTTTTTTCTAGAAGTTTACCTAGTGTGCAGAGTAAACTGATGGGACGATGGTTTTGTGGAAATTTTGGATCTTTACCCGGTTTGGGTAAAAGGATGACTGTGGCATGTTTCCACGTTTTTGGGAAATATTCTGTTCTTAGACAGACGTTGATAATGTTTACTAGAAATACTATAGCCTTGAGTGATATATTCTTAAGGCAGTTGTAGCTGATTTTATCGTGTCCGGGCGCTTTTTTATTTGGCGCCTGTTTGATAAGGTCTTTGATTTCTCTTACCGTTGTTGGTTTTGGTACGGAGTTTGGGGATCGTTCGAAACGATGAAGTGCCTCTTCGATTTCATCCAGGAGTTCATTACTCGTGGTTTCGTCGTTCGGCGAGAATTGCGACTCGAGGCTATCCGCGAAGGCTTCGGCCTTGTCTTCCGCAAGGTAGACGAGACCGTTTCGCCCATGGATAGCAGGAGTCGCCCTTCTGGTTTTAGTGAAGTTCTTTGTGAGCTTCCATAGTTGAGGAATGTGTTGGGCGACGTCGTCGATACGCCTTGCCCAACGAGCATTTCGGATTTCTTTAAGCTCTTTCTGAATTTCATTTTGCAATCTATTCAGATCCTGCTTTGTTTGGCGACAGCGTGTGCGTTGCCAACTACGTCGGACACGATTTTTTTCCCTAATTTTATTAAGGAGATGTCTTGGGATGTTGAGCGGATCGCCCGGAGAGACCTTCTTTACTGTTGTGGATTCTTCAATGGCCTTTTGAATGGCCGCTGTGAGGATATTAATACCCTCATCTATTCCTTCACGATTACGCATCGCCGGAATCGACGGTACGTGATTCGAGATGGAGTTATTGAAGAGATTCCAGTCGGTATTTCTGGCTGTTCTCTCAAATCTGGATATTTCTGTGTGTATATCCATTATGACTGGATTGTGATCTGATTGTAGTTCTGATGTGGTCCATATGTCAATATCTTTTTCAATTTTATTAACTATGAAAAAGTCGAGAATGTCAGGACGGTATCCAGCATTGTGGTAAAATGTTGGTGATCTTTGACTTAGTGCTTGGATGGGCAGTCTGTGTTGGTTGATATATTCAAACAGTTTTTTGCCCCTTTGATTTGTGACTCGACTGTGCCAGCTTGGATGCTTGGCATTGAAGTCGCCCCCGAGAATTATGGGAATATCCTCAGTGAGGAGTTTGTCATAATCCGCAGGGAGAACTGGCTTTGATGATGATTGATAAACGCTAGTTATTTGGACTTGTTCGTCGTTTATGCCAACGATGTGGCTTCCAGATTTTCAGTGTCTGGGCTTTCAAGGACGGTATAATTGAGCCCGTGCCGTACGTAAATCGCTGTGCCGCCTCCTGCACCTCGATTTGGGCGTGGGGTAAGATGGAGTGTGTTGCCATTTATATATAAGCCTCGTCGAGATAGAGCTCGAGATTCGCTTACTAGCATTATATGTATGTCTAAGGTACGCATGAACTGTTCTAGTTCCGACGTTTTACCCTGTAGACCGTTTGCGTTCCAAGTGCAGACTCTGCACGCATTGACATTTGTTTCTACTGCATCGACTAGTTCTTTAATTTTTAGTGATGGCGATGGAGGATATGGACTCAAGGGTAGGTTTTATTCCTTCTAGCCTTTGAAGTAGGGCTAGAAAGTCCGGGTTAGTGAGCATTTCGAGAGTGCTCATTAGGGTGGCGTTATTATTAACGCTAGGTGTTTCTTTATTTTGAGGTGCAGTAGAGGCATTACTGCTATTGTTTTTAGGGTGGTATTTTAATTTAGGGAATCGTTGTCATCCCTTGTAATTGGCTGTATGGTGGCCGTCGCAATTACAGCATTTGGGCTCACCATCGGTTTCTGGATTGCGTTTGCAATCAGCAGTGAGGTGGTTTCCTGCGCATTTGACGCATCGTGGGGCTGGATTGCATCGTTCGGCGCCGTGGCCGAAGCCTTGGCAACGATGGCATTGGATCTGGCTTGGGTGACGGTGAGCTAGATCAACCGTGACGCTATTCAGGGCGCATAGTTGGGAGAGATGTAGAATTTCTCTCGCTTTCTCTGAGTTATGGAGGCTGACCGCCACCATACTAAATTTATGTGTCCTTTTGCCCATACGGCGGACGGAGATGACAGAAAAACCTTGTCGAGTAGATCCTCGATGATTTCCTCATTTGAAATGTTTTGGTGGATATCTTTAATAACCACCCTGAGTTCGTTCTCCTCTTGGAGACGATGAGTGAAGAAACGAATGTCTCTTTTGTTGAGGAAATTGACCAGATTAGTGTAATCATTAGGGGATTGTACTTGGACTTGTATGTCCTTACCGATAGTTTTTGCTTTAAGCATTACGATTTTTCTTTTGGTTATCTCTTTTGCAAGAGAGAACCAGTTTTATGGGTTTTCTATTTTTATTGGCGGAGGTTTTCGAGTGAAGTTTTCCACTCCTTCGATGTTGGAAATGTTGTCAATATTTATTGACTTCCTGGGCTCAACCCTAGTGGTTTTATATTCGCTAGGGTCAGGTGGGGGTGAGGTTTTTTGAGGGCCTTTGCCACTGATTTTTGATGGTTTATTGTTACCGTTCACTGGTTTAGGTGGACGGTTTGATATTTGACTGGGGATCGTCTGGGTGGGGAGAGGTTGACTCTCCCATTTATTGTTTTTTTTTATTTTCTTATTTTGGCGTTTTTTGCCAGAGATGGGTTGTGGAGGTGATGTTTTGGAGGTGGTTGCGGTGTTTTTACAACCGTTGGATTGGACTGCTGATTCCAGTATTTCTACTGGCCTCAGCGGGCTCGGTGAACCGGTGCTTGACCGTTTATTGGTTTTTTTTGCGCGGCTGGAATCCGACTCCGTGTCAGATGGCGCTCTTTTGGATTTTTTTTTGGATTTCACCAAGGTGAAACCATCGTCTGAGTTTAGAGGGGCTTCTGACTCAGTGTCAGAGATGACTTGTTTGCTGTTAGGCTTTGCCTTACTGGTTTTCACTTGCGTGATTTCCATATTGTCGGCTGGCTTTAGTGAAGCAATGATGGCCTGGAGGCCCTTGATAGTCTCCTTGAGTTCGACTATAATTTCACAGAGCTGTCTGTTCTCTTCGCGAGCATCGACAGTGCTAACGATCTCCTTTAGTTTGGGGGAGTCGTTCTCAATGTCGACGTCGCTCATGTTTGAATCTGAGGGATTCATCGTCAAGATTAGTTGGTCTCACCGCTTTCAATCTGCTGAGTCAAGCAACGCCGTGCCTGGTCAGAGATTGGATGGGTGGACCGGAAGGTGGCTTCTAGTTTGGTTTTTTTATTTTTCTTTAGAAGAAAAATTGGAGGGCTAGCGGAGTTTCGCTTAATTAGGCTGATAGTGGCCGATAATTCAGAGTTGTGAAGCACCAAGGTGATGCAATTTAAGGATGAGGTGAATGTTAGGAAGTCAAGAAGGACGTGGCCCCTCTCGACTGCCCGCCGTTAAGCGGAACCGACACTGTCACCTCCTGAAGGGGAGGCGATACTCGGCTGCTCGCCGCGATCGACCTGCAGTAGAAATTACTTCGCAGTCGAAAATGATGGAGCGGTTGGCCGATTTGAATCAGCCGAAAGCGGACGATATCCGAAGTCAAGCAACGTCAAGCTCG
Source organism: Ontholestes murinus (assembly GCA_963969525.1). Classification (NCBI taxonomy): domain Eukaryota; kingdom Metazoa; phylum Arthropoda; class Insecta; order Coleoptera; family Staphylinidae; genus Ontholestes; species Ontholestes murinus. The sequence goes on along the minus strand of OZ018393.1, from coordinate 40,848,873 downwards.
GACAGTACTTGGATGGGTGACCCCAAGATTAAATAGCTAGAGTGTCGAGAAAAGAGGACGGGCAAGCCGATCAGCAATTTCCTAATTCCACTATATTAGCCGATGATCTGTACTGAATGGATGTGATGAAAATGAATGGAATTGTGCGATCGTGCTAATTTTTATTTTTTATTTTGTTATAGAAGAGAGGAAATCTTCGAAAGACACCCTGTATAAACAGGGTAGTGTCGGATTCACAACCTCCTGGTGTGCCTACCGACTAAAACCTCTCTCCTGGCTGTTGTAGGCGGGAAAACCTCTTCAGCCGGGAATTGTGTGTGGGAATGTTATGGATTATGGAAGAGTGTTGTGTGGAAAAGGAAATATAATAGTGTGAAGGAAGCGCTTATCGAAGCGCGAGGGGAGCCTCGTCTATGATCCGCTGGGCTGCGTCGGGGAGATCCTCGGCGCAGCTCAGCAGACGCAGGGCGAGGTCGGGCAGCTTAAATTTGAGGCGGCGAATGCAGGTGGCTGGCGTGGTGAGAAGCGTGGAGATGCTGTCGCCACGTTCTAACGCTCTGGAGGCGATTTTGCCGGCTCTCGAAACGATCCGTTGTTCGATCGGTTGGAGGCCAGCGAGCTCGTGGAGGCCTTCGCTAGGGTGACGGTAGAATAGCCGGAAGCATCTTCTGATTATCCGTCTTTCCAGGCTGGCGATCTTCTGCATTCGGCTGGACGATGCGGTGATGAGCTGTGGAGTATAATATTCAATTATTGGGCGAATAAATGTTTTGTATGTGTGGATTAGGGTTTGAGGAGTGCAGTTGCTGATGCGAGAGGTTAGGGCGCCGATTAGTTTCAGGCGATGGTGAACTCTTTGCGTGATTTTTCGCAACGCTGGTGCGTCTGAGAGGCGGTGGGTTAAAAGGAAACCCAAATAGGTGGCTTCTGTGCCGGGGCGGATTTGTTTTCCCCATACGGTGATGGGAGGAAGTGGCCCGTATTTCCTGAAAGGGTGGTGGAAGCAGATGGCCTGCGTCTTAGACGTGTTGATTTTGATTCTCCAGCGACGAATCCAGCGCTCAGCGCGCTTGACGTGGAGCTGGAGGTGTCTGGCTGCACTTTCAGGTGAAATGGCGGTCGTCCAGAGCGCGGTGTCATCTGCGTATTGGTGTAGGGCGGTTTTGATTTGGGCTGTCGAAGTCGGCGTCGGAAAATCTGCAACATAGATATTAAAAAGTGTTAGAGACAGTACAGAGCCCTGCGGCAGGCCGGCGCGAGGCGTGAACGTCCTTGAACGTTCGGTGAGAAAGCTGGAAATTGTTGCTTGTATCTTGGCCGGAAAGTTCATTTTCTGCAGCTTGAACCGTAGACCATTATGCCAGACAGTGTCAAACGCTCTCTGGAAATCCAGAAAGACGCTGTAGCACACTTGCCCGGCGTTGATGGCCCGTCTGGTTGTCTGCAGCAAATGAACAACCGGATCCAAGGTCGATTTGCTAGGCCGAAAGCCGGACTGATGTGGCGGAATGATGTGGTTGGCGACGCAGTGATCGCTGATGCGTCGAAGAAGCAATCTTTCGAATGCCTTTCCGATGCAGTTGAGGAGAGAGATCGGCCGGTACGAATTGATGTCGTCTGGGGGCTTGCCGGGCTTAGGAATCATGATGATTTTGGCCGTCTTCCATTGTTGCGGGAAATAACCTGCGGACATACAACAGTTAAAAAGCGCTGTAAGAAATAAGATTGCCTGGGGTGGCAGATTAATTAGGAGAGCTCGTCCTATTTTGTCCGGTCCGGGAGTGGATTTCTTACTGCTTTTTAACGTGGCTATAACCTCGTCGGTGGTGATTGGGTCCTCGTCTACGTCAGCGGCGGGAATAGGAGCGGTGACGTCCGTCCAAGCTGTGTCTGGGAACAGATTGTTTATTTTAGCAAAGTGATTCCGGTCAAATAGAGGATCCTCAGCGGTGTTAAATGTCATCTCCAGAGAGTCGGCGAAAGCTTGTGCTTCGGCTTTCTCATCTTGCAAACGTTTACCGTTTACTAAGATAGGCCTGGAGTTGTCATTTTTTTGACCGGTGAGGATCTTAAATTTGTTCCAGAATTTGGCACCGTCTTTATAATTTAGATCCGTTGTGGCTTTCCTCCACGACGTCTCGGAGTGATCGCGGACGAGCAGCTTGATTCTGGCGTTCAGTCGGTTCCATTCTGTCTTTGTCGCTGAGCAGCCTGTCTGCTTCCACTGCCGAAAGAGCCTTCTCTTTTCACGGATTAGGCTTACGACGTGTGGAGGCAAAACAGGGCGATTAATGCACACGCGGCGGACAGGAATGGCGGCCGTGGCGGCTGTCGAAATGATCGTCGGTAGATTGATGGCTGCGTCCTCGATGTCCTGGATGGAGTTGAAGATCGGTGGAGGCAGATTCTCGATGATGTTGTTGGCGAATGTTTCCCAGTTGGCTTGTGACATGACTGGCACTTGCTTGAACTCAGGTGGTGGTCTGCGTACTCTACCTAAAACACAAGAAGTAATTAGAGGCAGGTGATCGCTGGTGATGGAAGTTCCTAATTTTGCGAAATTCGTAAAATAGCGGAGGAGGGAGATATTTATAAGGATGTGGTCTATGGTGGAGGCGCTTTGGCCTTTGACGTATGTCGGTGAGTCGCTAGGAATGCGATGGAGAAGGGAGGTTGACACTAGATCAACAAAAAGGTGGCCACGTCTGTTTGTTGTTGGAGAATCAAGGGTGTGGTGAGAGGCGTTAAGATCGCCTAAGATGATTGAGCGTGGCTCGTTGGCTATGCTGTGTAGTAGTTGGGCTGGAAATAGACCTGTGGGGCGAATATACAGTGAGTATAAGCAGCGCAGGCAGAGACGTTTTCGGGAATGTCGTGAGTGATTTTTCCGCCAAATAAGAGCGACGCCTCGTCGGAATGGAATGTCATTACGGTGAATGACGTAGCCTGGAATATGGATTCGGTGGTGCGGTTCAAGGAAGGTTTCCTGCGCTGCAAGGATGTCGATATCGTCCGTCTGGAGTAGGTGCTTGATCAGCGGTTTTTTATTCCGCCAACTACACACATTGGCTGTGCCGATGACGAGCTTATTCGCCATCGCTTAGTCCGTTCTGGATTGTCCAGGTAGATCTTTTTCTTTCTTTCCTCGTCAGAAAGGAAAATAGGGAGGCGACTTCTGCACGGCGATCTGGAAACAGATTAATTAGTGCAGTTACCATGAGTTCTACAGTGCCCTGGTGGACAGGAGGATTGTTTTCCGGCAATTTAGCTGGCACAATGGGAACGGCTGCGGCGGGTGATGCTGGCTCGGCTGGCCTCTTGGGGCATTTCAGCGAGAACGCTGAATGGTCCGTGGCGTCGCAGGTGGCGCACTTCCTCACCTCGGAAGTGCAGTTGGCTGCGGTGTGGCCGGTGGCAGCGCAGGTACCACAGGTGGTAGGCGTCGTGCACGGCTCGTTTGCGCCGTGGAATTTGGCGCACTGGCGGCATTGTCTTGGCATCGGGCGGGCGGGCGTGCTTGGCTCGGTCCTAAAAACATGAGTGAACATTTTTAGGCCATCTCGGAGGAGGGTGTCGAGGCTGCGTTCGCATGCCGTGAGGATGCGAATCAACCTGGTAGGCTGGTCCGTGGCTCTGGAGATGATCCTCCAGGCGCGGATGCATTTGAGGCCGGCGGCTTCCGTGGCCTCCATTACGTCTTCCGCTGTCACGTCTAGGTCCAGACCGGTGACGACGCAAGAGTAGGTCGGCGTGGACGGACGGGGCGATGAATGCTGCTGCGACGGGTTAGTGATGCGCAGCGGCTCGCCGACCAGAGCGGGCAGTGACGCGCGGAGCGTGTTTGTCCACTCGGCGGTTTGGTGCTTCAGCGTGGCTGTCCTTTTAAAAATGGAGACGTTCACAAGCTCCGTCTTGCAGTTAGGAACCTGAAACAGAAGTTTGTTAAATTCTCTGTATGTGCAGAGTGATTCGGGGAGCGGCTCAATTCTGCTTGTAAAAAGCAGTTTTGAGGCCGGTGGAGCTGGTGCTGGCGTAGTTGGGGTTGTTGGCCTGGGGGAGCGCGACTGGCGGCGAACGGTTTGCCACTCTCCGTTGTCGTCGGAGTCTGGCTGGGTGGCTGCGGGCGCTTCTACGGGTGCTGCTGGAGTTGGAGCCGGCGTCGAGAGCGGGCGGAATTTGGGGGCGATTTTTCGGGAGGTGGCTTTGGATGGCTGCATCTTGGGGGTGGGTTTGACGTCACTGGAGGAAGCGACGGCTTTTCGTTTAGAGGATGAGGGGGCGGTAGGGGCCATGGCCCGCGTTTGTTGAGGGAACTGGACGGGCAAGCCGTCAGCTGTTCCCTAATATCCAAACAACGGGCAGGAAGTAAGGTGAAAAGGGTGAGTGGCGATTGTCTTGATAATTCGGCTTAGCGATGCGAGAACAGATCCGTCCTGTTCGAGGTCTCGATGTCGAATGTGTACCGCGATCGTGCTAAGTGGAACTGCGCTATTTATACCTGCGGTGTTGGCGGTTGACGTTTGGCGGCGCGTGTGCGGTATAAATAGCGCAGTTCCACTTAGCACGATCGCAGTTCCCCATCGAACACCGCCTGAAGAAGACCAATGCGACTTGGTCGAAACGTTGCAAATCGGTTCTTTTCAGAACCATCAAAACTTGCAAATTCGAAGATTAAATATATATACATATATATGTATGTATATATATATATACTAGGGTGGCACAGCATGAGAATAATTGTCGGAAAACCCAAAAAATTATGCGCTTCATTTCGAAATAGCAATCTATTATTAAATAAAATAATAATAAAATTTGATAAAATGTTCACCACATATAAAAGGGATCACTAAATTATACATATAATAAACACATATAAAATATAAATACAAATAACTATAGAATACTAAATGAATTCACATTTCTTATGAGTACGTTTTGAGGGCTGTAATTGCCATACAGGGTATCAATCTAAACAAATAAATAAATTGAGTATCATAATTGAAATATCATTAATTTTATTGATACTAATAAATTAAGTTTTTAAAATCTAAAAAAGTACTATATAGAACCATTTATACAGGTTAAAAGATATATATTATTTAATGATAATACGTTTATGTTTTAAGGTAAGTAGTTTCAAATGATTTTAATGTAGTATTTATTTATTTATTTATTAGCAGCTTTGTACTCCTTTTCAACAAAATAAAATAAAATTTATGCTATATTAAAATATAAGTACTTAAAATTTTAGTCAAAAGGAGGACGGGCGGAGGTCTCTTCATCGAAGGATCTTCCACTCAAACCCATGATGATATACCATCTATACTGCTTCAGAATACCATCTGTAGTATCGTTTTATATTTTTATATTTAAAACATGATTATGATTTTATCCAGAAAACAAAGCAACAGATGTTAAAAGTATTATATTGTACCATTAATGCATGTAACAAATTAAATTGTGTAATAATAAAGTTTTATAAAATGTGTTGAACAATATTAATTTGTATAAATAATATACAATATAATTTTGATTTTGTCATTATTTCTGAAAGTTAATTAATTCATATAATTATTATTCTTATCGAAACCATATTTTATTATCACTGGCTACTTCTGTAATTTGATCCGCGATTTAATTTTTTAATAAATGTAATAAATTATGAAGTTCCGTAATTTTGCCATATTGGCCGTCTCAGGTAGGTTACGCCTAACATGATTTCATCGTTTGGGAGATTACCGAATTTAGAAAACAAATCCAGGTGCTCATTGTAAGTGCAAAATCTGGAAGTTTTTATTACTTCATTACTCGATAATATATTCAGGTCTATTCGTTGTTCCAATGAAAAAAAAGAACAGGCACGCAAAGGTTAGGTAACGCCTAGTCTAGGTAAATAATCTGGAAAATTCCCTAATTTAATTACTCGATACAAAAGTACCTTTTTCCCCTTGCGGTCCTTTACTACCTGCTACGTCGCCGTTTTATATTGTAAATGAAATTGTTAAATATAAAATTAATATCGTAACAAAATTATAATAAAAAATTATAAAAATTAACTATTTATTTCATAAAAAATTGTTTACAAAAATAGATAAATGAATGAATAGATAAATAAGTCGAAATTTTGAAAACTAAAATTAATGAGGAATGCAGTATACTCAAAAACATGCAACTTTCTAATTTGAATTTATTTATTGATATTCATTTTGATTTAGGTAATTGTTTTTTTTTAATTATTGTATATAAAACATAAAATTATATATATACAGTTGACTCTCTATATAGTGAAAGAACAAAATGTTGACCGATTTTTTAATATAAAGAGTTTTTCACTATATAATAATGAAACACATTGCATATGCATGTATAGGGCTAAATAGTACATTCGAAATAAAAATAATACATAATACAAAATCTGTTAATATACACACACATATGTACATTTCTAATTTGTGTAGTCTTGAGAAATTGCTAAATAACATACATATTATGTACCAGGAAAAATAATTAGTCATTTTAAAAAAGTAATTGTTGCTCCACAAAATTCTCGCATTTACTGGCCAAAATCTTAATAAATGCATACAAATTTACATGAAATTAATATCTAATATTATAAATGGCGAGTTCAAAGGCACATAATCATTATTTAAATATTTCATTATTACCGGCCACTTCTGTAATTTGATCCGCGATTTTATTTTTTAATAATTGTAATAAATTATGAAATTCCGTAATTTTCCCGTATTGGCCGTCTCAGGTAATGGATTATTTGTCGGTAGGTTACGCCTAACGTGATTTAGTGACTGAAAATTGATAATATATTCTGGTTTATTCGTAAGAATAGAGCAGGCACGCAAAGGTTAGGTAACGCCTAGTTTAGGTAAATAATCTGAAAAATTCCGTAATTTAATTACTCGATGCAAAAGTACACATTTTTCGCTTGCGGTCCTTTACTACCTGCTCAGTCGCACGGCGAGGGGAGGCCATAAATCACGATTTCTATTCAATAGAACTCTGAAAACATTTCCTAATTTATGATAGTAAACACACTGCAAACTGCATCTGTTTTTATTACCGCGTGGAGGCATTCTTAGAGGATATGACCATTCCGCCTGGTATAGTCGTCCCAAAGATATTTGGCGTTTATGACCTTTTATCGTATTTAACTTTTACTAATTTTTATGAGGGACTGACCGCAAATTCTCATCCCCCGCCCCCAATAGGAGGTCCTCAGCGGATTCCCCTAACGTTGTCCCAGGCCCGGTTTCGGTACTTTTTTTAAGGGGCCGTATTAACTCCGGGTGCTGCTGCCCGCATGAAATCCATGCACCATATAATAATTGCTAATGCGGTTTCTGAATATCTTATAATTCAATAATATCAAAATAAACAAATAACCATTTTTCATAATATTTTATTTAATTATAAATATTGGACTAAAAAACGAATCGCTGTCGTTGCTGCATTCATCGCCCACATGTATTAATATATCTGGTACCAACCTTCTGCTATACAGGTTTTCTTCACAAATTACATGTTCTATGAACTTTTTCCAGCTGGCATTGGATATATTTGCAACTTCCTTCTTAATTAATGCGATGGCACCACTGCTAAATTTCGGGGACGTATTACTTCTCCGCAGATGCTGTTTCAGTTCTCCTCATATCATCTCGATCGGATTAAAATTGCAATGATATGGGGGAAGACGAAGTACTTTAAATCCGCGTTCCTTCCATTTTTTTGAAAATATTTTCGTTTTCATAACCTCTAGTAACTGCTTTTTTGTATATGATTCTTCAAAAAAGAGATCATTTGCATGAAGAAATTCTTGAATTTCGCCTTTCCTCGATGAAGTGTTTGGGGTTTTTTCTGCTTGTGCCGAATGGTAGCTTGCGTTATCCATCACTATCGCACTATTTTTTGGACGGTTTGGAAGTAATTTTTTTGAGAATGAAATTAAACTATTTGGTTATGTAACCTTTGCAATGCACACATTTGTTTGGAGAAAATTATACAATACGGTCCTGACCAGACCGAGAATATTTATGGGTTTGGTTTTACGATATGATGGCCCTAAACTCATTAAGGCGGTCAAGTGGTAAAAGGTCATAAACGCCAAATATCTTTGGGACGACTATACCTGTTTCTTGGGGCGTTTTGAGTGGTCCCCGCACAAAGACATCGGGTAATTAAACTCTTTGATTTTTATTGCTCGGCAAAAGAGCGATGAATACACTATACAGTGAATTATATCTATAACTGTGGCATAAAATAATTACGACATAAGTGATAAATTTTAAGGAAATAATGAATTATAATGAATTTTATGCCGCGTTAAATAACTGTGAGAAATATTCGGGTTTTTGTGATATTCGTACCTTTCTTAATTAATTTAAATTATTTTAGATACACGTTATATAGTATCCGCTTATTATTAATAATAGCATAATTATAATTTATATTTGAGATTCATTCGTTTACACGATTTATTTTGTAACCATAATCAAATAGTTTTATTGCAATAGAGTAGACGAACATGAACTGGAAGCGAAGCGCATGCGATTGCCAATCAATAGGAACTGCTGTGCATACATCCCCAGCGTATCAACGTCATTCAAAGTATAACGACGGGCGGCAATTGTACGATACGTGGTAGTTTTATCGTTTTACCATTAAGTATAGCATATATTGTAATTTTTTGATGACATGTATAATAATAGTGAAAAACAGGATATCTATTCGATCTGGTCATGTTATTCTCACATACCGGGTTGCACATTCTGCTACCCGTCATTTTCGTCCACCATGTCCAATGTCCAATGTCTCCATAACAGTCAATCCAATGTCTCATCGTGCTTATATGGATAGGGGGCAGTTTTATGAGCGATACCTCAACTTGTACCATTCAGAAAATTATAAAAGTAAGTTATCTCTTATTAAGTATTTATACACAAAACTTATGATATAATTCTAGTGGGGAAAAAAATAGTTCAATAGTTGATATTGTTTCAGATGACACAGTAGCGACTTTACTTACTACCCCTCAAGATGGAGATCATCAGTACGCGTTTCTATACTTTATTTTCTCAGATTTTATATTGTATATAATTTTTTAATTCAATACATGCTCTTAATTGACTTTTTTTCTATACTTTCAGGAAAGTACCAAAATAAAAATAAAAACTCAATAAAATACTTGTAATATTTCATATTTTAAAAAAGGAAATTATTATTATTTTTTACATATTCTGTTAATATTTTAACATTATTTAAACTACAAGTACTATTGTTCTTACTATGAATCTTGCAATTATTTAATGTTTTCTTAAAATTAGGTGGATTACTATCTAAACCTAAATCTATTATATTCTTATAAAAGTTTCTTAAATAATTAGTTTTTTGATTTCCTTTTGCATAAACGATATCTGCAGAAAACATTTTAAAAACTTAATACAAGCCATTTGGGTTAGTATCACCATCACTGCATCTCAAACAATGATAATTATTTTCTAACCAATTAACTTGTTTTTTTTTTTTTAATCATTAGACGGTTTAACGTGAAACATCCAGGTTGCGGTGTAGTCGTCGTCAACATATGCGAACACCAATTTTGGGGAAAATTCAGGTAAGTTGAATCCTTGTATGTCAATAACCAATTTTTTTGACGGTTGTGAAGTTACCAATAGATTCCGCCAATAGATCATAAAAACTTTAAAAATTAATATTTTTAATTCATTCTCTTCTAAAGGTTGAAACCAATAAACTCATTTTTCAACCCAATAACCACCCCTATATCCCAAAAAATTATTATTTTTAGCTAGATATACTCCTCATACACCCCTTAATAACTTAGAAAAGAAAAACATTTCACACTCCAACCCCATCCCTCTAATAAAATAAATATCAATATTGTAACAAAAATTATATTTTTACAGAATATTTTTTTAATTTTTATTTTATTCGTGCAAAACCACACGTAGAATTATTTTTTTTAATACGACTAAAAAAAATAACCCCCACCCCCATTAATTCCAAATAATACATTTTAACTAATTGTTCCTTCTTTCATAGAAAAAATATTCATTTCCAGCAAAAATATTTTTCTCAGCGGATTTAGTTAAAATTAAAACTCGATTAAAAGAACATTTATCTCAAAAACTCCACTCTAATTTTGGCCGTCATCTTTTCATATACAACCACACTTGCAATAATCCCAAAGACATTAATATTCTTCATCAAACTAATAAAGGTGTTAAATTACTCCTACTTGAAAATTATGAAATAGACAAATTTATTGCATCTAACCATTCATTACAATGCTTAAATGACAAAACACAAACTTCATCTATCCCCCTATATTATTGCGTTGATTGAAATATTGTATAGATACCCAACCCACATGTATTTAATCGAGTCACCTCTAAACTGATCCCTCTTTTCCCCGCCTATCCCGACACTCACAGTAAAGTGCTGCTGCGGTGATAATTTTTTGAAATCCTATGTGTGTGGCAGTCAGTGGTATTAAATAGAATTAAGGTTTAAACCTGAACTAGTTCGACACGCTAAAATCGTATTTTATCGAGCATTCGGGACAACTCGAGGTTCATGCTGGTTGGATTTGATAGTGTCTAACCTGTAGACATCATATGTATCTATCCCTTTTTATATTCACCCAATCCATCTTTCAATACATACGCACGGGGAACATCGATGATTCATTATTTGTGCGAGTGGAGCTATAAAAAAAACCCGTCAATGAATTTCACATGTTTATTTGGAAATTAAATATATCTGCAATATTAGCATCATATGCATATAAATTATTAGTCTGTTCGTTGGATCTTTGGTCGTACCTCACAAACTAACGCTTGATTACAATACGTATAATTCAATACCATAGAAAACTACCCAAAGCAAAAGTAAACTGCAGTACGCAGAACTAAATATGCGCCGTCTGTTGGTCAATATTTTCACTACTCATGCGTAATCTGTTGCTGGGCATCTTTTAGTGACTCGCATTTCCCCACAAGGTTAGGCATCTATACAATATTTCAATCAACGATTATAGCTTATCAGGTCCTTTCCATACTGCTCCTAAATAATTTCCAATATTCCTTACTGATCATAACATTTTATACACACTATATAACTACAATAAAATATTTTCTTTCTCCACACTATAATTAATTCAACATGGTTACCAACCAACTCTTTTCCCCGCTCCGCACACTCACAAAAACGCAAACACACTTTATTTAGACATGTTTTATTAAACTACGACGAAGTGACTGTCGCATCATATGTTTATCGTGCTCTTTTCAAAGTTATTTATTACACTTTATTCAGGTAAATAGCACCACTATCATACTATATTTAGTTAATCAATTAATCAGTATATCCATTTTAATTTCCCAATTTTGTCTGTTGCAGAATTTTCATTTAGTCTCCATTTTCATTATAATTTTTTGCTCACGATGAATGAGACTATTTACACTCCTTTTAATGATTACGACGTGTAAGTTTATTTATTTGATTAATTATTATAACTATTTTATGTTTTAACATTTATAAAACATCACTACATTTATAAATATCATCAAATACCTGTAAATATCATCTAACCTTTTTTTATACGCATAATTCCTGTTCATTTCCAGCAAAAATATTTTTTTTATCTGACGCATGGTTTTCGATAAATAATAAATAAGTATCCCTTTTTCATAGGATATTCAGTTGAATTCTCTATACCTCAGTTTTTTAATGAACTTAAAATGATTACATAGGTATAGAAATCATAGGGCGAAGTTTAAACAATACACATTTCACCTTTTTTTAAATTGCATTAATTATAATTATTAATAATTTTTTCCTTGTTAACAATTTCGAGAACAGTTCCGCGCTAGCATTTGCAGAGTGAACACGTGTGTATATCTCCGAGTGTGATCAGGACGCAGTGAGCGTTATCTTTTCTACTTTTATTATTAATAATTTAGTTTAATTTTAAGATTAAGTTATAGAAATAGTAATAATACATAGTTAGTTAATACTTAATACGGCGCTTACGCGCCGAAAAAAAAATGTCGACGGCTATGGATCTTAGCCAACCACCGCCAAGTAAAACAATCCACCCCCTAAGAAATCTAATTCGAGCGTTTGCTAATGATAATGCAAGTAATGCATTAATACATGCCGATTGTAATGAACAGAATCAAAATGCGGACACCGCTAATAAAAACAATCATCTTGGCAATGTCAGACGTAGCCAAAACAATATTAAATATAAAAACGACATTCCGTACGGCACATACACTATTTATGTTGAAAACAAAGAGAAAAGTATAAGTAATTTACATCCTCTTAAATTAGGTTCAATTTTATACCATAATGACGAATATAAAAATCAAATAACTGAAATTTCGCGTGTTGGTAAAAATCGTGTTAAAGTCGTTTTAACAACGTCGACCGCTGCAAACAGATTAGTTGAGGATAACATTTTCGCTAGGAATAATTTGTTAGCATATATTCCACGTCATTTAACGAAAAAAAAAAAGGATTGAAACGATTTGTAGACACTCAATTTGACGAATCATATATTTTTAATAACATTGAATCAGATATCGAAATATTAAATGTACACCGTTTCACGCGAAAAATTTATTCGGAGACAGAAGGCGTAAAATATATTCCACGTCAAACTATGCTCATTACATTTGCAGGCTTGAAATTGCCTACCAGTGTAAAAATTAATTATGTTAATTTTCCTGTCGAAACTTATATTCAACCAGTCATTCAATGAATGTTACAAGTGCTTACGATACGGTCACACGAGCAAGCAATGTAATTCAACCAATGAATCCTGTAAAATTTGCGCCAAATATCATCAAGGTGATTGTCCACTAGATAAGCCATTTTGTATAATTTGCAAATCAGACGAACATAATTCAACTAATAAAGAATGCTCCGCTTATATTTCTCAAAAGAAAACTAAAAAAATTATGGCAGAAACTAATCTTTCATTTAAAGAATGCCAACAGATTGCTAATAATCCAGCATCCTTTAATAATATTGTATCTAAAAATAAATACTACGTATTATCCAATACATCTGATTTCCCAGATATATCATCGACCAATAATCATAGTATAAATAGTCAAGTTAATTACCAACATGTGCGACCACTTCCCTCAAAGAATAATTCAGACAAATTAAAGTCAGGTAAACCGAATACTCAAGAATATCATACAAAAAAACGAAAAATAGATAGCAACACCCCTTCCCAACCTACTTCCATACTTCCTAATCCTTACAGAGATGAGTTTTTAAAATACAAACGGGATATTGCCGAAAGCGTTGTAATAATTGTAAAATCTATATTGGAAGATCCTCAAATAATAAACCAAGAAAACTTCAAGAAGAACTTACAAAATAATATCGAGTCTCTTATTTCCCAATATATTAATTACGATGAATCCCAAGAATACGATGAAAATAATGCAATGGAATGCCAGGTCAGTAGTTGCTAATAAGTTAAGTTTATACCAATTTGTGACAAATTCCAATATAGATATCGCCCTGGCTATCTAAAAATAATAATTTTTTGATAAATGGCTATAATATAGTAAGAAAAGATCGAGTAGACGGCAAAGGTGGAGTTATGATACTCATTCGGAATTCTATAGAGTTCAAAGAATTACAAATTAATAACAATACAAACAATGCAATAGAAGTATGTGGTATTACAATAACTATCAACAGGGAAAAAGTCAATATTTTATCTATTTATAAACCACCTAATATTACAACATCCTGTGCCGATTGGGATAATTTATTTAGCTCTATCTGTCAGTCTTGCATTATAGCTGGAGATTTTAATGCTCATCACTCGTTATGGGGCTCTCCATATAATAATAGTGAGGGCTTAATTTTAGCGGATGTTATTAATAACTTAGATCTTGTCGTATTAAACACAGGGGAAGGAACTCGCCTAGTACACCCTAGTCAACAGAAATCGGTAGTTGATATTACAATTGTTTCGCCTTCTCTAGGCATCAATATAGAATGGTAACAATGGATGACACTCTAGGTTCCGACCACTTTCCTATTTTGATATCCATGAATTGTGAAGTGAATAAGTTTTATAAAAGAAAAACAACCTTAAAATGGTATACTAAGAATGCAAATTGGGATAAATACTCGAATCAAATTTCTGAATTTATTGAAAATCAACCCCACGATTCATGTAACGTAGAATATTTAACCGCTTCAATAAGTCAGTCTGCCAATGAACATATACCGAAATTTAAACCTAGATCATTTAATAAAAACCTCCCTGGTGGAATGATGACTGGAAACAGGCCCTAAATAATCCGACTTTCCTTTCTTGAAAATATCGTCCCTCATTCAGCTGTTCCACTTGATCCCTGCGCAACTGATACAAATCCCGATCACTTTCTATCCGCTCCATTTAGTATGTGTGAACTAAACTTATCTATGAAAAATTCTCCGAGCACCGCACCTGGCTATGATGGAATATCCTTTGATATGATTAAACAACTACCCCAAAATGCTAAAGTATATCTTCTTAATGTTTATAATAATTGGTGGATGAACATGGAATATTATGATGAACCTAAATCCGTAGTTGCAGTTCCCATACTAAAACCACAGACCAATTTCTCTACTAACTTGTTTCGTCAAAATATTCGAAAAATGATCAAGCGTAGACTGGAGTGGTGGTTGGAACACCAAGATAAATTTCCTAACAGGCAATATGGTTTTAGAATTAAAACCGGAACCCTAGATGTGGTTACTGACTTAATTACTCATATACAGCTTTCATTCTCGCAAAACGAATATCATCCTTGTATGTTTATCGATATTAAAGGTGCATATGACAGTATAGACTTAAATATTTTGACAAATTAATTGATAAACCTAGGAATCCCAGTTAAAATTGCGATTAATATCACGGCACTGTATAAAAACCGTAAAATATTCACTATAGACCACTCGGGAGATCTAATTGGCCCTAGGTTTACATCTATTGGCCTCCCGCAGGGATCTGTATTATCCCCCTTACTTTTTAATGTATATACAATGGACTTACATAATCTTTTTTCCGAAAATACTATGTGTATACAATATGCAGATGATATAGTTATCCACTCCCATTGCAAAACCATAGAAAAAACATATAATAAATGTAAAAACATTGCAAAAAACTGAACAAATTGACTTTAGAAAATGGATTTTCTATCTCTCCTCAAAAGTCCGCATTAGTCATATTTTCTAGACACCATCCATCTTCCCGGGATAACATTACCGTATGCGGAATTAAATATCCTATCAAGGAACAATATAAATATCTAGGGATTATATTGGACAGAAAACTGTTATCGAAGAAACATATTGAATATATGATAGGAAAATGTGAAAGGGGAATTAACATTATGAGATCGGTTTGTAAAATTAATTGGGGTGCGGATCCTATTACGGCTCTTATTTTTTATAAAGCTTACATTAGATCTATAATAGATTACGGTTGTTTGCTTTATGGAATGGCATGTAAAACATGACTTCAAAAAGTTGATAGAGTTCAATTTAAAGCTCTGAGAATAGCAATTGGTGTAATGAATTCTTCTCCAACCTATTCAATACTAGCCGAGTGCCAAGAACCACCGCTTCACATCAGGAGATCCTATCTCGCTAATAAAATATTACTATAATACCGAGAATTTCAAAAGAAGCACATTCTTAACCCGTTGGCTAAGCTAACAACATATGTTTTAACATATAAATATTGGAACAAAAAAATGCTCCCCCTCTTGTCGCCGCTTTTACATTGACTAGTGAATACACTGGTTACCATAATAGCAAACAAAATTATACTTTCTTCCATGATTATAAATTATATTTTCTTAACATCTTGCCGTTTTACCCCAAGTATGATGGTATTTGTGATAATACTGTATTCCAAGATCTTGTTAAAACAAAATACTCTGACAGAACTTTAATATATACTGATGGTTCTAAGATTCCAGCCGGTGTAGGTTACGCGTATTATACCCACAATTAAAAATTGAATATAAGACATCAATACAGAATTAGACGCACTCGTTTGGAGTTTTGATACTCGAATTAAGAAAATTATGATCATAACAGACTCCCAATCTATATTAAAAGCCATCTCTTCAAATAGTCTCAAAACAATGAATTCGAATTATTTAATAATGGCTATCAGAAACATGGTAGACAAAATTAAAACTCAGGGTGATGAATACAATGTGGAATTTTTATGGGTCAAAAGCCATTCCAATATTAAAGGTAATGAACGAGCTGACTATTTAGCTAAATTAGCAGCAATTAATACCGATAATACCTTCTTACGTGAGACTAAAGTAATCTCTGCGTCAGACTTCATTCCAGTTATTAAAAACAACGTTCGAACTCAATGGGAAATGGAATGGAAACAAATATCTGGCTCCCACTATACACTAATCCATCCTTCTCCTTCTTCCCGTGCCATTTCTCCATTATTATTAGCCGACTTAAAATTAATCACGGAAACTTCCCTAAACACCTACATAAGATTAAATTAAAAGATGATCCATTGTGCATATGTGGACGGGAAGGCACAATAAATCATATAGTTTTCGAATGTGACCGCAATATACATGCAACATCCAAACTATTGTATACATTAAAGGACTTTGCAGATTTTCCCATAAATGTTTCTCATCTGTTGGCATTAAATAAAATACAAATATATTCTGCCTTAGTTACCTTTTTTGAAAACACAAAAATTAAAATATAAATATTTAATTATCATACTTTATGTACTTCATTTCTCTATTGTTTTATGTTCACCATGGGCCCCCTCCTGTCTTGTTTATACCTAAGAGTCATGACGGCCCTCATCGACCACCTATTCCATCTTAGTAATCCAATCCCCACGTCTAAAATATTAATAACTAATAGATTAATTATTATTAAGTCGTAACATAAAAAAAGGATGTGACTGAATGGCAAATGCCTAAGTCAATTAAAAAAAAATTTTTTGAGAAATTGTAATTAGAAACCATACATTTAATTTTGTATTTTGGATTCGATTTTTATTATAATAAAGTCAACTTAAAATAAAAGCATTGTATGAAATAAATATTACAATTTAATTATGAGGAACTGAATCGGCATTTATGAGTGAAAAAAAAAGACATCGCACTCGCAGTCAAGTACTTAAAAATGCTTAAGAATGGCGTATCATATATTACTTTTAGAAATACAAACGCATCGAATAAACACATAATTGAAAACAAAAATGTTTCTTCAAGATAAATGCAAAATATGCCTCATTTCATTATTAGAGCTGTAACGAGACGTTTAGATTTCCTTCAAATTTAATATTTAAAAAAGTATGTGCGTTGAAACATAGAGATGATATAGTTGGGAAGGCATCCGTAGAGATATATGGTTGCGATAGTAAAAACAATAGACACAGTATATTGCAACGCATTAAAAATAATTCCAAATATATAACTTCTAATAAATTAAAAGAACTTAGAGGCAAAAGACCTAATAAACCAAATACAAATGATGAATTTCTAATTAATATAAAATCAGTTTTCTTAATTAATAACAAGAATATAGATATTTCATTTGAAACATCTGAATCTGCCTGTTTAGCAAACTCTGCTTCATTTATTATGGAAAATAATAGTTTCATAACTCTGTTAATAATTTTGATGATTCCTCCTCCATATCCAACGCAACAGAAATTGACGTGTCAGCGGCATGACATTGACACAAAATTAATCAATTTATATTCAAAGTCAATAAAATCTAATATAATTTTGCCTTTGGGTAGCAAATATTCTTACCCAGAACCATTACCAAAAAATTTAAATAGTAACTGGGTACTAGAGGGCACTTTTGCCTTATTTGATATTAATAATACTTGTATTTTTAATGTGCAAAGCTACAACAAACTAGTGTCAGCTCGTGTTGTTATTTATGAATATTGCAGCCAAAGTAATTGTAAAAAGATTAAAATTTAATTAAATAATGGCCACGTATCAGTTTGGCCACGTATCAATTTCTGTCATGGAAATCAATTAACTGGGCAAGTAAAAGGAGTAGAACGTGATTTGTTAGGCAACGTGTTATTGACGTCAGCGGCATTAAATGTAAGAAAAAATAATATAAATAAAACATTAAATTTGGGTAAAATCAAATCCGACTCCGTTTATCGAAAAACTAAACACGAGGCAATTGGTAGATGCGACCGTTCCAGGGGCGATATATTTGATTTAATTTTATTACAGCGAGATCATCCAGAGTACATTTTCAAAATTGCTCAACCGTTATTTATTCATATTTTGAATAAGGATCAAATCAATTTTGCAAAATTGTATTCATTAGAGCCATTGAATTTATATTTAGATGCTGCTGGGGATGTGGTACGTAAGTCCTATAAAGAGTCTAAGAGCATATTTTATTAGGCTGGTATAATTCAAATGAAAAACCGAAGAATAATTCCAGTTACGGAATTAATTTCCGCAAAGCATGACACTTCAACGCTATCCACCTGGTTGATTCAAACAAAAAATTATTTTAAGAAAGAATCTTTCTGGACAAGTTTTAAATCTGTAACGTCAGATTTCAGTTTAGCAATAATAAACTCGGTATAAAATACAAATGAAATTTGTTGTTTTGGTAAAAAATTTTAAACTTTGGTATATTAATATTGTTGGTTCGAGTTTACGTAAAGTGTTTTGTAAATAAAAATAACACACAGTTTATTCCTTACTTCACTTGTTTATTAATTGTTAAATGTACATTTCGTTCACAAGGTGAACATTATCAATAACAAACTAGCAGTTTGTTATTGATAATGTTCACCTTGTGAACGAAATGTACATTTAACAATTAATAAACAAGTGAAGTAAGGAATAAACTGTGTGTTATTTTTATTTGGTATATTAGTTTCCATAATCTCATAATCATCCAGATCAGGAGAAATCGTTCTCATCAAATTTAGAGTTGCAATCTTCTACTAGAGTAGTATGATTTATAATTAATAATATTTGAAATAACCTTTCAAGGGTGGCTTGTAGCTCCATAAAAGAGTCTATCAAATATATTGAGGCTATAATTTTTTTAAGTTTTTCTTACTTGATCGAAATAATATTTACTAACATCTCTTGTCATCAGTTTTCACAAATGTGCATATTCCACGACATATGACATACCGAGTTTATTATTGCTAAACTGAAATCTGACAGATTTAAAAGATGGCCAGAAAGATTCTTTCTTAAAATAATTTTTTGTTTCAATCAACCAGGTGGACAGCGTTGAAGTGTCATGCTTTGCGGAAATTATGTCCCAAAACTGGAATTATTCTTCGGTTTTTCATTTGAATTATACCAGCCTAATAAAGTATGCGCTTAGACTCTTTATAGGGCTTACGTAGCACAGCCCCAGTAGCATCTAAATATATATTCAATGGCTCTAATGAATACAATTTTTCAAAATTGATTATATCCTTATTCAAAATAAATAATGGTTGAGCAATTTTGAAAATGTACTCTGGATGATCTTGCTGTAATAAAATTAAATCAAATATATCGTCCCTAGAACGGTCGCATCTACCAATTGCCTCGTGTTTAATTTTTAGATATACGGAGTCGGATTTGATTTTACCCAAATTTAATGTTTCATTTATGAAACGTGTTTCATTTATATTATTTTTTCTTAAATTTAATGCCGTTGACGTCAATAACACGTTGCCTAACAAATCACGTTCTTCTCCTCTTACTTGTCTAGTTAATTGATCTCCATGACAGAAATTGAGGGAACTGCTCCAAACTGATACGTGGCCATTATTTAATTCAATTTTAATTTTTTTACAATTACTTTGGCTGCTATATATAAAGATACAAGTATTATTAATATCTTTAAGTTTTTCAAAAAGAAAAAATTAGGATGGACACTTTTGCGCAGCTTTCCTGATCTGAATAAAACAGAAACATCTTCCTGATCTAAGATAAAAGTGCCCTCTATTTTTGCTACCCAAAGGCAAAATTATATTAGATTTTATTGACTTTGAATATAAATTAATTAATTTTGTGTCAATGTCATCAATGATTGCCACTGACACGTCAATTTCTGTCGCGTTGGATATGGAGGAGGAATCATCAAAATTATTAACAGAGTTATCGAAGCTATTATTTTTTACAATAAATGAAGCAGAGTTTGATAAACAGGGAGATTCAGATGTTTCAATTGAAATATCTATATTATCGTTATTAATTAATAAAACTGGTTCTTTAGTAATTCATCATTTGTATTTGGTTTATTAGGTCTTTTGCCTCTAAGTTCTTTTAAAAGATTAGAAGTTATATTTCTGGAATTATTTTTAATGCGTTGCAATAAACTGTGTCTATTGTTTTTACTATCGGAACCATATATCTCTACGGATACCTTGTCCACTAAATCTCTATGTTTCAATGCACATATTTTTAAATGTTAATCTTATCAAGCAATAAATCAATGGATGCGCGAAAACAAATTGTTAATAAATAAATCAAAAACAAATATTATTGCTTTTTCGCCCAGGAAACAGAAAATAATTAATACTTTGATAAATTTAGATGGAGTAACATTTCAAATAATAGAAACAAAATTTCTTGGTGTAACCATTGATTCTCATTTAAATTGTAGAGTTCATTGCGACAATTTGACAAAAATACTAAATAAAGTATGCTATACGCTTAGGATTTTAAAACAAGTACTAGATCAGGAAAACTTACTACTAATATATAGAGCAAACTTCGAATCTCTAATTAGATACGGTATTATCTTCTACGGAAGGTCAAGCTACGCAGATAAAATATTTATTCTACAAAAAAAGCTCTGAGAATTGTTTACACCCTAGATCCAAAATATTCATGCAGGGGATTATTTAGAAATTCAAACATTCTTTCATTTTATAGTTTGTATGTATATGAAATTCTAATCTTCAATTTCAAACATAAACATAAGTTTCTAACTAATACAATACATCACAACTATAAAACAAGAAACATACACCTATATAGATATCCATCACACACATGAAAATTAAATATATTCAGTGTAAAATTTCTGAAATAAGTTAAAAAATCTAGTTTTTATTCTTATTTCCACCGGCCTTGGCGCGGTTCTTCTTAAAGGTGAAGAATTTTAGATTAAAACTCCACCTCTTCTTTTTGTTCGCTACACTTTTTCCCTCTTCCTTCGCATCCATACCCGTTTGAAAAAACACCCCTATATAATGCTCTAAAAATATACAATAAATTGCCACACAATCTGCAGTGCATTTCAAGCATAAATATATTTAAAAAAGAATTAAGAAGCCTATTAGTTAGGAAAGAATTATATAGTATTAATGATTTTTAGTAGTAGTTTAATTTTAGTTTACCACTATATATATTCATTTAAATTAAGTGTAAGGTCTATGTATATTATTTTTTATCTTAAGCTATGTTTTATGTTAATTAATTATAACTACTGCTAGTGACGTGTTAAAATTAGTGTGTATTGTTATTGTATCACTAAATATTGAATAAAATGTATATTTTATTCTATTCTAAAATTTGAATTTAACAGAAAGAAATAAAGTTTACCCGTTTTATCCATACTTATAATAATTTTAAATTACAAAAATCAAACCGAACAAATTATATTAATTTTAAAAATAAATCAGCAAATAATCTAAATTTAAAAAAAAACTCAAATACAAAAAAATCATAAAATATAACTTCATAAGAACTATTAAATAAACTTATTAAATAAATAAATCTAAGAATATAAAAATAATTTAACTATTATAGTAAATATAAAAACAAGGTCAAAACGTTAAAAAAATATTAAAAACTTACGCTAATAAATGAACGAAACAAATAAACACTTAAACTGAAATTAAAATAATATGAAACAATGCAAATGATGAACAAAAATAAAAAATAACGCAAAATTTTAAAATAAAATTATAAGAGGGCACTTTTCAAATTTTCAATGTGAGAAGGAAATCTAAACATCTCATTGCAGCTCTAATAATGAAATGAGGCATATTTTGCATTTATCTTGAAGAAACATTTTTGTTTTCATTTCTGTGTTTATTCGATGCGTTTGTATTTCCAAAAGTAATAGATGATACGCCATTTTTAAGCATTTATAAGTACTTGAGTGCGAGTTCGATGTCTTGTTTATTTTCACCAAGTAGGGAAACTTGGTTAATTTAATTATATATCAAAAAACTTGCGATTTTTTCACACCTTAATTTCTTACGGGGAGGGGGAGGTGGGAAACTCAGTTTCTACAATTAAAGTTTCTTTAAATTTATTGCAAATAATCTGTGGTGAAAATTTGGGGCCTGATTTTAGTAAAGCTAATTCTTTGTTTGTAAATTGGACATCTGTTTGATTAATAACTCTTGGATAAAAGGAAATGTTAGTTGTTGAATGGGTAGATCTTACGTTATCTGCTCGAGATGATACAAGTTTCGCCAAGTGAGTTAGCACTAAAGAATATTAATGACTGTGAGTTAAGTAAAAACAAAATAAGTAAAATCATTAAAAATGCAAGAATTAAAAACAACTCAAATTCATCCACAATTAAAAGTATTAAGAGCAAAGTCAATTCAAATCACCTAACAATAACCAAAGCTGATAAAGGTAACTCAATAGTCATATTAAAAACAGAGGACTATATAAACAAAATCATACATTTTATCAACTCTTCAGACATTTCAGAACTAAATAAAAACCCAACAATCCAGTTACAAAACGAGTTAAAAATGGAAATTGCAAATACACATACAATCCTTTCACAAAAAGAAAATTTTAATATTTTACCTATGAATCCAATTTGCCCTAGATTATACGGTTTTATTAAAATTCACAAACCCGATAGACGAATTAGACCTGTAGTCACTTATATAAACACACCTGCCCATAATATTTCTGCTAAACTGAATTCTTTATTCAAAGAAATTACTAATAACTTTTGCGACCCTTATTCAATAAAAAACTCTTTAGATCTTACAAATAAATTATCTAAATTCAAACTAGATAATAATATAAAGATGGTCTTATTCGACGTAACAAATATGTTTTCAAAAATCCCCACAAATGAATGTTTAGAGTTAGTAAAGATTATATTTGAAAAAAATAACGTCAATGCAATTGTTCAAACAGAGTTTATTAATTTACTAGAAATTATCTTAAAACACAATTATTTCACATTCGACAATAAATATTATAAACAGAAAGAAGGTTTAGCAATGGGCTCACCTTTAAGCCCATTGTTAGCAGAAATATTTATGGCTAATTTAACCAACTTTATTTTAAACTCTGAAAAGGGCAAAAAACACATACGTTTTTGGTTTAGGTATGTAGACGACATTTTAGCCGGCTTCACTGGAACTGATCGACAATTAAATAACTTCCTAAATTTCATCCTCAGATTCAATTTACAGTAGAGACAGAACAGAACAAAAATATTAAATTCCTCGACATTTCAATTACCAACATAGATAACCAATTTAATTTTGAAATATTTAGAAAGCCAACGTTCTCTGATTCATTAATTCCATCTCACTCAAGACATCCCATTAAACACAAATTAGCTGCATTTAATTCAATGATCCATAGAGCACTCACGTTACTTTTATCAGAAATTGGATATAAGAACGAAATCAAAATGATTTACATATTACCAAATAACAATGGCTATACAAACAAAATAATTGATAATTTAATTATAAAATATCAAAACAATAACCTCAAGAAATTTTTATATGCATGTCCAAAAGTTGAAAATAAAACGTTCAAGTCATTAACATTCTTTGGTGAAGTCAGCCTTAAAATTCGAAATATATTGAAAAAACATGATATTAATGTAGCATTTAAAGCAACTAATAAAATTTGTAATTCAATTTTTAATTCTAAACCCCCGATAGATAAATTAGACAGATCAGGTATTTACAAGCTAACGTGTAAAAATTGTAAAGGAATTTACGTAGGTCAAACTGGTCGTAACTTCAACATTAGATTAAAAGAACATCTTAGATCCTTCAGATTAAAACATACAAATTCCACATTCGCGAATCACCTAATAGAAAACCGACATTCTTTTGATGAAAATGTACTCGAGATAATCCATTTTGCCGAAAAAGGATTTAAAATGGATTTACTCGAGTCCCTAGAAATTCATAAAGCGAAGAGTAATCCGGAAATCCCAGTAATTAATGACCAGGTAGACCTAGTATTTTCCTCCTTATTTCATTATGTATAAATAAGTGTTTTGTCGTAGATTAATTTACTTTAAGTTTGATAATGATCAGTTAATGATCAAAACTCGAGTCACTTAAAAATAAAGTGTGATATTAACAAAGTAAACGTTTTTGTTTAATTTTCCAAAATGTATTACGAAGTTAACGCCTCAACCATTAATCAATTGAGAAAAATATTGTTGTAGAAAATGAACAAATGAATTATGCGGAATTTAACTGTTCAAATATTTATTCAATGAAAGAAGGGACAGTTAGTTAAAATTTATTATTTGAAATTAATGGGGGTGGGGGTTGTTTTTTAATCGTATTTTTTAAAAATTTAATTCTACGTGTGGTTTTGCATGAATAAAATAAAAAATAAAAAAATATTTTGTAAAAATATAATTTTTGGTTCAATATTAATATTTATTTTATTAGAGGGATGGAGTTGGAGTAAGAAATGTTTTTCTTTTTTAAGGGGCGTATGGGGAGTATATCTAGCTAAAAATAATGATTTTTGGGAGGGAGCACTTGGTGAAAATTAAGAAATTGAAGATATAGGGGTTCTTAGGGAGTTGAAAAATGAGTTTATTGGTTTCAACCTTTAGAAGAGATTATGTTCAGTACGCTAGTGAAGGAATGAATTAAAAATATTAATTTTTAAAGTTTTTATGATCTATTGGCGGAATCTATTGGTAACTTCACAACCGTCAAAAAATATTGGTTATTGACATACAAGGATTCAACTTACCTGAATTTTCCCCAAAAGAATTGGTATTCGCATATGTTGACGACGACTACTCCCCAACCTGGATGTTTCACCTTAAACCGTCTAATGATTGCAACTTTCTAATAATTTTAAAAAAAACAAGTTATTCGGTTAGAAAATAATTATCATTGTTTGAGATTCAGTGATGGTGATACTAACCCAAATGACTTGTATTTAATTTTTAAAATGTTTTCTGCAGATATCGTTTATGCAAAAGGAAATCAAAAAACTAATTATTTATGAAACTTTTATAAGAATGTAATAGATTTAGGTTTAGATAGTAATCCCCATAATTTTAAGAAAACGTTAAATACTTGCAAGATTCATAGTAAGAACAATAGTATTTGTAGTTTAAATAATGTAAAAATATTAAAAGAATATGTAAAAAATATTAATAATTTCCTTTTCTAAAATATAAAACATTACAAGTATTTTATTCAATTTTTATTTTTATTTTGTTATTTTCCTGAAAACGAGAAAAAAGGTAAGTATAGAAAAAAAAGTCAATTAAAAGCATGTATTGAATTAAAACATGAGAAAATAAAGTATATAAACGCGCACTGATGATCTCCATCTTGAGGGGTAGTAAGTGAAGTCGCTACTGTGTCATCTGAAACAATAACAACTATTGAACTATTTTTTTCTACACTAGAATTATATCACAAGCCTTGTGTATAATGTACTATTTCTGATGTAATAATATGAATAAAATTAAATACTTAATAGGAGATAACTTACCTTTATAATTTTCTGAATTGCACAACTTAAGGTATCGTACATAAAACTGCCCCTATCCATATAAGCACGATGAGACATTGGATTGATTGCTCTGGAGACATTGGTTATAGTGAACGAAAATAACGGGAAGCAGATAACATGCAACCCGGTATGTGAGAATAACGTGACCAGATGGAATAGATATCCTGTGGCAGTGCTTATAGTAGTAGTAACAATTCAGAACAAGCCAGGTTAAAGAGATAAGAGTTTGTTACTATGATTATTAACTTAGTTTTCACCATTATTATACACGTCATCACAAAATTGCAATATATGCGATACTGCCACGTATCGGATAATTGCCACCCGTCGCTACACTTTGAATGACGTTGATACGCTGGGGAGGTATGCACATATGCAGCAGTTCCAATCGATTGGCAATCGCATGCGCTTCGCTTCCAGTTCATGTTCGTCTACTCTATTGCAATAAAACTATTTGATTATGGATACAAAATAAATCGTGTAAACGAATGAATCTCAAATATAAATTGTAATTATTTTATTATTATTATATAACGTGTATCTAAAAAAAAATAATTAATTAAGAAAGGTACGAATATCATAAAAAAACGAATATTTCTCACAGTTATTTAACGCGGTATAAAATTCAGTATAATTCATTATTTTCTTAAAATTTCTCACTTATGTCGTAATTATTTTATGCCACAATTATAGATATAATTCACTGTATAGTGTATTCATCGCTCTTTTGCCGAGCAATAAAAATCAAAGTTTATTTAATAGCCCGCTGTCTTTGTACGGGAGTATTCAATATCTGATTTATATACCATCCATCCCTAGACTGACTACCTGACAGTGTGGAACTTTAAAAAAAAATGCACAGGAGATTCATTGACTCATACAGTATAGACACTCATGCCTCATTCCCTGAAAATACCCCAATTGTAGAACCAACATCAGAAGTAACCACCGCAAACATACTGGTAAGCAACGGCTAATTTACGTTTCCTATAATCAAACATTTATTCCCTCCATAATAAATCCCATCTTCTATTCAATTATTTATCAAATAACCCAATCCAAGTAAACCTCCTCGTTGAAACAAAAACTACAAACCCACTTAGTTTTAATAATTGGAAAAGCGTGCAAAATTCCTTCAACAATCAGTAATGCATATCAGCCGTCTATTCCCTTTGGTAAAGCCAACCCCCCTCGTATAAATAATCCTCTAAATGAATGCCTCCACTTTACACTTCCTATTAATAATATAACCCTTCATATATTCCTTGTTTATATCCATCCTATTTCTGCTATTGACGAGACTATTTTTACAAAGGCCTCATTGTAACGGGCGTCCAACAATTATTGCAGTCCCGGATGGCGTTGGAATCAAAAACGTAGGTCAATTCTTTCATGTGCCAAATAAATGAACTGACATGTTAATTATCAAACATAACCTAAATCTGCATTAAAAATATCAGTTCATTTATTTGCAACATGTAAGAATCGACCTACGTTTTTTATTCCAATGCCACCCGGGACTGCAATAATTGTTGGACACCCGTTATAATTATACGTCCAAACACCTTCAACTTTCATAATAAACGAATCCCAATTAACTACACCTGATATTATCCTTTGCACATCAAACATCCGTCCACTTATTCATTCTATTTTACTAATTCCCGATCTATGCCCCGACCACTTATCTATCCAGTTTGACCTAAATACCCAATCACTTCCCGCACCTCCTCCTCCCCAATACATTTTCCATTACAAGAGTTGTAATATTGAGAAAGTAGCCGAGGACATAATGACCATTTTTCAAAACGAACAAGACATAAACCCAACCATTATTTCAAATTTCAACCACTTATTAACCCAATCAAGGAGGAGTGCTATCTCCACTGTTATGAGCTACACTAGTAGATGACCTTCTAGGAAAACTGTCCAAAGAGGACATCAACTGCCTAGGGTACGCGGATGACTTAGCCATTGTCATCAGGGGCCGGTTCGCGGGAGTTGTCTCGGAGCGAGCACAAAGAGCCCTAAACATAGTAGACAATTGGTGTAAACAGGAGCGATTGACAATCAATCCACAAAAAACACAAATTGTCGTATTCACAAAAAGACGAGCATTGCAAGGCCTAAAGCCACTGAAGCTCGGGGGTACGGAAATTCCCTTCGTAGGTGAGGCAAAGTACCTGGGAGTAACCTTTGACACCAAAATGACGTAGAGACCACACATCACAAAAGCCACCAAAAAAGCTACAATATCATTGGGCAGGTGTCGCAGAATGTGCGGGAAAAATTGGGGACTAAACCCTAAATTGACTCTATGGCTCTAAACCAGGGTGATAAGACCCATGATAGCCTATGGAGCAGTGGTATGGTGGACTAGGACAAAGCAAAAGGGGGGCGATAGGACTCCTGAACAGTACACAAAGACTAGCATGTCTCAGTACAACAGGAGCCCTAAGCACGACCCTAACAGCAGCCCTAGAAGCCATCTTGAACATACCACCACTACACATCTTCATTCAAGGAGAAGCCAGGTCCGTATCATACAGACTGATGCAAGGACAGGCGCCCATGATCCGATCACACGGAAAAACGCACCAATGGCTAGAAGACGAGCTGAAGGCTAACGCGATTACAGCAATGCCTAGCGATGCCATGGTGAAAAAATACAATTTCGAAAAGAAATACAAGGTTCTAATCCCACAAAGAAAGGACTAGGTCGAAGGCCAACCTACCAAAGCAGAATCATGCTGGTTTACGGACGACTCAAAGACCGATAAAGGGGTAGGAGCAGGTATATAAGGCACAAAACCCGAGACAAAGATTTCTGTCAGTCTCACCAAGGACACCACGGTGTTCCAAGCAGAGGCGATAGCTCTTCACCACTGCACAAGAGAAATAGTAAGACAAGACACCAAAAGTAGGTCAATTGCTATATTCTCCGACAGCCAGGCGCTACTAAGAACACTAAGCTCCACACAGGTCGAATCTAAGCTAGTGTGGGACTGTATACGCGCTCTTAACCAACTTGGCTGTCACAAAAAAGTAACAATCACATGGGTCCCAGGACACGGAGGACATCCGGGGAATGACATAGCAGACGAATTGGCCAAACAAGGCTCGTTAAAAGCAGTAATTGGCCCGGAACCCTCTTGCGGAATCTCCAAAACCGCAGTCAAACGATCCATAAAAAAAATGGGTGGAGACACAGGCCAATACCTGGTGGACGAACTCACCAGGACAGAGACAGGCGAAACAGTTCCTTAAGAAACAATCGCCAAAAGACAGGAAAATGGTCAAAACAATAGTAGGCCTAATAACAGGACACTGCAAGCTCAACAAACATATGAGCAAAATAGGCCTGGTGGAAGAAGCATCATGCAGATTCTGCCTAGAGGAAGAAGAGGACTCGTTCCACATCCTATGCCACTGCGAGGGTCTAGCAAGGATTAGATATCAAAAGTTAGGCACTACAAACCCAAGCGCGGAGACTTATACCCAAGCCCCTCTGGCAGGGCTAATAGGACTAATCAAAGAGGCAAAGCTAGAGCTGGTCATCTGAGATAAACAGGGATCCACAATAGACCTGGAAAGGTCGCGGTGAAATAGGCGCTAGTGCCACCCATACAACATCTAATCTAATCTAAATCCCAATCAATTTCAATGCATACTCCAAAAATAAAAATAAACAATTCTATAAATACCCTCTTCCTAGATATATCCTCCGAATTTTAAAACCCAAAAGACAACTTTACAGAGACATTAAATTCTACGACGACAGTTCACTTAGACAAAAATTCAATAAATTAAACAAAGAAAAAAAAAACACTAATTACGGAATTTAAAAATCACAAATGGACAGAAACCTGCAATAAAATTAACGAAATGCAAGGCAAGACGTACTGGACGGAAATAAAAAAAATTGACGAAATACAAAAAATCCGATTACACAAACAATATTAAAGACCCAAATGACGTTTCCATTTTGAATGACGATTTATCAATTGCAACAGCTTTTACGGGACAGTTAAAATGTACATTTAAACCATCAAATAATAATGGCTACGACGAGGACTTTTTTAAAATAAATAACTGATACGATTCATTTGACAAGTTTCCCTTACCACCTCAAAATGACGATTAAATATATGAGACAAATTATTATTCAATATTACACTCTGGTAAAAAATCCTCTCCTGGTCACGATAAAATTCCAAGATCAATCCTTAAAAAACTACCCCATGAAATACATATGTTTATTTAAAAAAAAAATAATTACTGCCTCTTCCATCAATATTTCCCTCCCGAATGAGAAAAAAGGCATTATTATTTGTATCCCTAAATCTGACAATGATCCCTCACTTTTTTCTTGCTTCTGCCTCTTCTGCCTCATCACATTTCTTCCTGTAATTGGTAAAATCCCTCATAAAACAAAAATTCCTTCAAACCTCAATCAACTCCATTCCTGATTATCAGTTTGGTTTTCTCCCCAAAAAATCTACCACATTCTTCTCTCCATCCTAACGTCCAATATGCAAACTAATCACCTCAAAAATTAGGACGATAAATAAAATTCATTTTTTTGTTATCACACACGGTGTTTTACCATCCATCAATCCTTCTCCACTTCCAAGTTGCCGAAAGATCCACCCTAAGAACCCTAACGAAACTCCGACACCCTGCCAAACCACTCCATAATCTCTCAAATGATCTTCTGTACGAAACCACCCAAATCCCATCCATTTCCCAACGAATATTAAGCCTTAGTGTTAAATTTGCCAATAACCCTCATACCCCGAAATCCAAATATCCCTTCTAAATATCAACATCCTCCCCTCACAATTCATCAATTCATTTGTGCGAATCATCGGGACAGTTCAGCTAGCTAGCAAAGATACTTTTTTTTGCTCACACTATTAAATTGAAGACAGGGCAGAAAGACCGCAACCGCACACAATATAATAGGGTAATAGAATAAATTATAAGAAATGGTTGAGTTCTGGAAGCCGGTACGTGCTTTTTGGGGCGTTTTGTGTGCGTCTCTCAAAATGCCCAAAGAAGCAGGTACCGGCTTCCCCCGCTACGGTCCTATTCATAAGAAAGGCCATTGTCCTATTGTGAGTTATCAATGGTGATTACAAGCACTAATAATGTTTTGGTCAGGGCTTGTCAATTTCAACCGCAACCAGTATTTACGATTCTTAATTTGCCCCAAGTCTGGCGCGCGCTTTACCCTTCGGCCGGCATCAGGTAGTCAGTCTAGGGATTGATGGTACGATATGTAAATCAGATATTGAATACTCTAAAAATGTAATTATA
>OZ018393.1:40721959-40817516 GCA_963969525.1 Ontholestes murinus | reverse complement strand
ATCCGTCCAGTTGTATCCTTTAAAAACTCCCCAGCCTACAATATTTCTTCTTACCTCAACACATTATATAAAGAACTAACCGATTTTCAAGATCCCTATTCCATAAAAAACTCCATTGAATTAACTAAAAAACTTGCTTCTTTAAAACTTGAACCCAACTATAGATTAGTATCATTCGATGTATCGAACATGTTTGCCAAAATTCCGCCTAGTGACTGTATAAAATTAATTCAGAATTCATTTGAAATATGTAATGTAAATGTAACTATTCAATCCGAATTTTTAGATATTTTAGAAATCATCTTAAATAATAATTATTTTTCATTTAATAACAAAATTTATAAACAAACAGAAGGCCTAGCAATGGGCTCCCCATTGAGTCCACTGCTAGCCGAAATCTTTATGAAAAACATAACTCAAATAATTTTAAATTCACCTCTTGGTAAAAAACATATAAAGTCATGGTATCGATACGTCGATGATATTCTTGCATGTTTCGTAGGATCAGACAGACAATTAACTCAATTCTTAGATTTCATTAATAATCTCCATCCCCAAATTAACTTCACTGTAGAAACTGAAATTAACAACAACATCAAATATTTAGACCTATCCATTACTAAAAGTAACAACAAACTAACCTTTGATATTTATAGAAAACCCACTTTCACTGATTCCGTCATTCCCAACAAGTCTAGACATCCCTCTAACCACAAAATGGCCGCATTTAATTCATTTATACACAGAGCAATAAATTTACCTTTATCTGATAGTTGTTTTCAAAAAGAAATACATTTAATTAAAAATATTGCAACATCCAACGGATATAATCCTAAATTAATTAACAGTATACTAAAAAAACATCAATTACGTAAATACAATAAATACTTATATGCTGGTAATCATTTGGAGAAAAAACAATTAAATTTTAAATCAATCACATATTTTGGCAATGTTAGCTTAGAAATAAATAATATATTAAAGAAACATAATATTAACGTAGCCCTTAAACCATTTTGTAAATTAAATAATACCATCCTCAACCCTAAAACAAAAACACCAATGTTAGAAAAATCAGGAATATACAGCCTAAAATGTGATACTTGTAAGGGACTGTACATAGGCCAGTCTGGTCGAAATTAAAAACTAGGCTCCACGAACATATACGCTCTTTTCGCCTCAACCAACCGGAAAAATCAACATTCGCGAAACACATTATTGACGAAAGACATTCTTTTTCCGAAGATGTACTTTCGGTTCTACATTTCGTAGAAAAAGGACGTAAAATGGATTTATTAGAATCCCTGGAAATACACAAAGCCAGGCTTAATCCGGGAATTCCCTTAATTAACGACCAGATCGACCTCATGTACACACCCATCTTCAAAGCTGTTTTGTAATCCCTCTTTTTCGTATTTGTATATATACCTGTTTTAACCGTATCTTAATTTACTATGTGTTTGATAATGACAAGTTAAATTTGTCGAAACTAGTCACAATAAAAAGTTTTCAAGGTATACAAACAAAGTTATCGTGTTTTATTCAATATTTCATTAATTTCATTCTAGGCATTTCCCATCGCTTATGCACTTATGTCCAGACGCCGCTTCATTGACTAATGTAACCGTTTTGGAATATATCTCAAATATTGTAGGAGACAGTAAGTATAAAATGTACATTATTATTACGTAGAAAATATAACACAATATTCTTTACAGATATTATTGAATCATTTATGAGCGACTTCGAATCGGGTATGCGGGAAGCAGCTAAAACAACGTTCCCCGGAGCCAAAGTCAACGGTTGCTGCTTCCACTATGAAAGGGCTATTTTATTTAGAAGTATGTATCATCACTACTATGTTTCATTATTATAATTACTAATATTAATTTATTATTGATATTATTTTATTTCATTTTAGGTAGAAGCTTAGGGTTATACATCTATGAGGATGAAAAATAATACACAATTATATGGTGTTGCCATTGCTCCCTCAGGATGCCGTGGAAGATGCTGCAGTCCTCTTGTCGCATGAGCTGAGGGAATTAGCTTCTGTCAACGGAGAGCGTTTCCTTAATTATTGGAGACGCCAATGGGACAATGAGGAAATATCTCGTGTGGATGCTCCCTACCGCACCAACAATGCAGTAGAGAGTTTCCACAAGAAATTAAATGCAAATCTTCCACGGCATCCGAATTTCTGGGTTTTGGTGGGCCATATAAAACTTGTGGATAACAGCGTTTGCTCAAAATTCAACCGAATTTTAAATGGTGTCGAACAAGCTCATAGACCGAAACCCCAATATGTACGATTAGATGAGAGAATTGGTAAGATGCGTTGTATATACAAATAGTATTGATGTTTAAAATAATTACGTATTTTTCAGCGGCAGAACAAGACGAATTCAGAATTTATAGGAATGTGGAATTATTTTTATCGCGAGCATCTAATTTTATTCGCAGTATCGTGCGACATTTGGTTCCCGGTAAGAAAGTTGATCCCGCAAGACTCGGTAAGTTACACACACGTTTATTTTTGTATTTTGAGTAATTCACGAATACATAATATAATTTTTCAGAAAACGAAGTAGATGACCCACCTCCTCCCGAGCCAGTTCATCCTGAAGCATATTTTCGGCCATGAGAGTAGGGGGAGTCAAGTTCCCTGTTAGGGAGCCTAGAGGAGCTCGATGATAGGTTTTAGTCGTAAGTTTTTCGATATATAATTAAATTTAACCAAGTTTCCCTACTTTTACGGAAAACATATTTACACAGTTGAATTCCCCATACTTCAGTTGTTCATTTTCAGCAAAAATATGCTTCTGACCGGACCTCCCCCACCCATATAAATTAAAAGTGTGAAAAGTGTGAAAGTTTTTCGATTATTATTTAATTTTAACTAAATGTCCCTTATTTCATAGAATATATATTTACACAGTTGAATTTCTCATACTTCAATTGTTCATTTCCAGCAAAAATGTTTTTTTCATGGGACCTCTCCCACCCCGTATAAATTAAAATTGTAAAAAAATCTCATGGTTTTCGATAAATAATAAATTTTAAATAAGTATCCCTTTTTTCATAGGAAATTCAGTTGAATTCTCCATACCTCAGTTTTTTTAATGAACTTAAAATTATTACATAGATATACAAATCATAAGGCAAAGTTTAAACAATACATATTTCACCTTTTTTTAATTGCATTAATTATAATTATTAATATTTTTTTTCTTTTAACATTTTTGAGCAATTGTAATTAGAAACCATACATTTTATTTTGTATTTTAGATTCGGTTTTTATTATAATAAAGTCAAATTAAAATAAAAGCATTATATGAAATAAATATTACAATTTAATTATGAGAAACTTAATCGGCATTTATGAGTGAAAATAAATAAGACGTCGAACTCGCACTCAAGTACTTAAAAATGCTTAAGAATGGCGTAACATCTATTACTTTTGGAAATACAAACGCATCGAATAAACACAGAAATGAAAACAAAAATGTTTCTTCAAGATAAATGCAAAATATGCCTGATTTCATTATTGGAACTGCAACGAGACGTTTAGATTTCCTTCTCACATTGAAAATTTGAAAAGTGCCCTCTTATAATTTTATTTTAAAATTTTGCGTTAATTTTGTTCATCATTTGTATTGTTTTATCTAATTTTCAGTTTAAGTGTTTATTTGTTTCGTTCATTTATTAGGGTAAGTTTTTAATAGTTTTTTAACGTTTTGTTCTTGTTTTTTATATTTACTATAAAAGTTAAATTATTTTTATATTATTAGATTTATTTATATAAGTTAATTGTTATTATGAAGTTATATTCTATTATTTATTACAATTTGAGTT
Source organism: Ontholestes murinus (assembly GCA_963969525.1). Lineage (NCBI taxonomy): Eukaryota > Metazoa > Arthropoda > Insecta > Coleoptera > Staphylinidae > Ontholestes > Ontholestes murinus. Next base: position 40,813,661 of record OZ018393.1, on the reverse strand, counting down.
ATTTTTTTAAATTTAGATTATATGCTGATTTATTTTTAAAATTAATATAATTTGTTCGGTTTGATTTTTGTAAATTAAAATTATTATAAGTATGGATAAAACGGATAAACTTTATTTCTTTTTGTTAAATTCAAATTTAACATTTAAAAAATATGCGCGTTGAAACATAGAGATGATATAGTGGGTAAGGCATCCGTAGAGGTATATGGTTGCGATAGTAAAAACAATAGACACAGTATATTGCAACGCATTAAAAATAATTCCAAAAATATAACTTCTAATCTATTAAAAGAACTTAGAGGCAAAAGATCTAATAAACCAAATACATGAAATGATGAATTTCTAATTAATAAAGGACCAGTTTTATTAATTAATAACGATAATATAGATATTTCAATTGAAACATCTGAATCTGTTTATCAAACTCTGCTTCATTTATTGTGAAAAACAATAGTTTTAATAACTCTGTTAATAATTTTGATGATTTCTCCTCCATATCCAACGCGACAGCAATTGACGTGTCAGCGGCAATCATTGATGACATTGACACAAAATTAATCAATTTATATTCAAAGTTAATAAAATCTAATATAATTTTGCCTTTGGGTAGCAAAAATAGAGGGCACTTTTACCTTAGATCAGGTTTCTGTTTTATTCAGATCAGGACAGCTGCGCAAAAGTGTCTATCCTTACTTTTTCCTTTTGAAAAACTTAAAGATATTAATAATATAATAATATCTTTAATGTGCAAAGCTACAACAAACTAGTGCCAGGTCGTGTTGTTATTACTTTGGATATACATGTGAATTCAGAGGACATGAAGCTCGACAATTTTATTATTTATTATATTTTGATTTTATTAAGCTGCTATAAAGATTAATAATAATCGGTTTATTACGGCAAACGCCTTTTACATTAATCATACAAAATAAAATATATACATATATTACTAGTAATAAGATACAAATAAATATTTGATTCCACATATACATCCTAAATTATTTATTTATTTATTTATTTATTTATTTGTGCTTTATCAGACTTGCTTTACAAATATAATTCGAAATACATAAAAAAAAAGTAAACAGACCATACAAATAATTTCGTCAGCAAGCTGAAAGGCGGAGTTCACTCTTAAAGAATGTTCTTCCACTCTAACCTGTCGGTCCTCTCCTTCACTGTGTCATTATAGATGAACTCAGCTTCGGATACATATATTAAAGCAATAAACGCTTATTTCTTCTAATAAAGGGGTAAATTTAGAAAATATTGTGACATTTACATTGTCAAAAAAATTTAATTAAATTACTAATGGTATATAATACTAATTTTATAATATCAATTTAAATGAAAGCATATCTGTAAATAATTGAATAACAATAAATACAGGGTTATTCACGCTATACGGCACGGAATATTGTGGCCAAAATACGTGACTTTCAAAAAGTTTCACTTTGGGGATATATGGGGGTCTATTAGGGCTACTTTTTAAAATTACTTTGATAATATACAGGGTGTCCCAAAAACCCTAAAAGTATCAAAGTTGTGTTTTTTTTTAATGAAACACCCTGTATTTTATTGCATTTTTGGATCCTTCGATCAAAATAAGTGTGTGTTTTAATAAGGTTTTTATTACTTAAACCTTAAGGTTTTTGAAATAATTTGAATTTTGTAAAAATGTAACCTAATTTTCATGTTTCAAATACTTAAAAAGTAATTAAGTTATGCATACCAAATTTACACTAAAATGTAACAATAGATCATATTTTATTTTCCAAGTATAATAAATTTGACATCTTATACCGGGTGTAAAAAAATTGGAATTAAACAAATGAGAACTTTAAATGGCTATAACTTCATTTATTTAAATGGAACGCTATATTTATTAATTTATCAGCAAATGCACGTTTTAATTACCTATCGAATGGTATTTATATCTTAAATGTTAAGTCTTCTCGTTTTTACAGAAAACGCCAAAATATTGTTTATTGCAACGTTTTAGTACTTTTTAAGTAAAAATCGCTGTTATATATTTTGGTAAAAAATGAAGATTTACTCAAAAGAAGGGGGTATTGGCATTAGCTTTATGCTTGAAGAATGTCATCAAAATTATTTATTGGCTTGTCGAGTTTGTACTTAAAGGTTTCCCGAAAGAAATCACCATAAGCCAGCCATTTTTGAGAGACTATTAAATCAATTTAAAGAAAGTGTCAGTTATAAAAAACCCAGTATAAGAAAATCTGTGTAAATTTTCATTTTTTACTATTAAATATAACAACGATGTTCAAACAATAACGATTACTAACGATCTAACACAAAAACGCAAAATAACACAACTATAACAAAAGACAGGCTTTTTAAACTAAAGCAACAGACTAAATTAATTATCTTACGTTTTTAAATACGATGGAAAACTAGATACATTAAAATTTTTACTTAAAAAGTACTAAAACGGTGCAATAAACAATATTTTGGCGTTTTCTGTAAAAACAAGACGACTTAACATTTAAGATATAAATACCATTCGATAGGTAATTAAAACGTGCATTTGCTGATAAATTAATAAATATAGCGTTCCATTTAAATAAATTAAGTTATAGCCATTTAAAGTTCTCATTTGTTTAATTCCAATTTATTTACACCCGGTATAAGATGTCAAATTTATTATACTTGGAAAATAAAATATGATCTATTGTTACATTTCAGTGTAAATTTGGTATGCATAACTTAATTACTTTTTAAGTATTTGAAACATGAAAATTAGGTTAAATTTTTACTAAACTCAAATTATTTCAAAAACCTTAAGGTTTAAGTAATAAAAGCCTTATTAAAACACACACTTATTTTGATCGAAGGATCCAAAAATGCAATAAAATACAGGGTGTTTCATTTAAAAAAACACAACTTTGATACTTTTAGGGTTTTTGGGACACCCTGTATATTATGAAAGTAATTTTAAAAAGTAGCCCTAATAGACCCCCATATATCCCCAAAGTGAAACTTTTTGAGAGTCACGTATTTTGGCCACAATATTCCGTGCCGTATAGCGTGAATAACCCTGTATAAATTATTTTCTACATTTTAATTTCTGTTTAAAACTATTGTATGAATCCTGAAACAAGTCCATTGAAATTTATTATATTCATTCCCAAGCTTCATTACGCGTGTAAGAGAATTATTACATCGAGATACAGTGTTGTGGGTGTCTAAATAAAAAAGTGAGGGAGAACGAGTACTTCTATTGACAATATGAAATGGTAGAGTTTTAATATGTTTGGCAAGCCAATATAGCCATTCACTAAACGGTACAATAGGCAAAGGTCTGCATCGATTCTACGATCCTTGAGTGTCTTCAAGTTAAGGGCTTCCATTATTGATGAGTATTCTCCAGTAATATGTTGTCGCCCAGATTTAAATTCCATGGACCGTAAAAACTTCTTTTGAACACGTTCTAATTGTTCAATATTGAATGAGATAAATGGTGTCCAGATAGGGGCGATATACTATACATTTGAGAACGGACGAGAGAACAATATAAACTCTTCAAACATATTGTATCCATATCCTTAGTTGTTTGCCATACATAACCCCACATTTTTAGTGATTTTTTAACAGTATTTGTTATGTGACAGTTAAATGAAAACTTTGTATCGAATTTGATCCCCAAATCTCTTGCTACATTCACCTGTTCCAAGTTTGTAGAGTTAATAGAATATGTATAAAAAAATGGATTTTTGCAACGGAATATTGACATGGTATAACATTTACTGATATTCAGTGATAATCGATTTTTGTTACACCACTCATTTAAACGATTCAAATCAGCCTGGATATCATATATATTCAAAGATAGAATATATTTAAATATTTTCAAGTCATCCGCATAAAGTGAGAAATAACAGTTTTTAATACTATTCTGCAAATCGTTAATGAACAGTATGAACAGATTTGGCCCACAATGGGAACCTTGAGGTACCCCTGAAGTTACAGGTATTGGTTTAGATACATAATTTTTTATTCTAACATACTGTTCACGATCACGAAGAAATGAAGATAACCACTTTAATGTCCCATAACAAAAGCCAATAGAACCCAATTTATTAATTAAAATATTAATGTCGATTCTATCAAATGCTTTTGTAAAGTCTGTGTATATGGTGTCAACTTGATAACGTTACTCTAAAGCATTAGATACAAACTCTTTATAATCCAATAGGTTAGTTAGAGTTGACCTACCATTGACAAATCCATGTTGTTTAGGAGATATGGTATGTTTAGAGAACCATGCCAATTGCTTTGCTACTAATTTATCTAATATTTTTGGAATTATGAATACATATGCCCCTATAATTATTTATTAGTACTCGTGAGTCAGATTTATGTATTGGGACAATAAAACTTGTTTTCCATTTGGAAGGCACTACTCCCTGCTCAAGTGATCTTGCAAATATGGCATGAATTGGGCGACATAAAGAATAAACACAGCGTTGCAAAAAGTAGCTTGATATTTGGTCAGGGCCACAAGTATGCGTTGACTTCAAACTAATAATCTCATTAAATACATCCTGCGTGCCAATAACTATTTTACTATCAAGAATTCTTGAGTTACGATGAAAGTTTACATTAGAAGAATTTAAAGAAGTTGTGTAGTTAGATGAGAAATAATCTGAGAACAAATTGACGATATTAGGCCCATTATCAGCTTTAATATTATCATAAACCATTTCGTTAGGATATCCGTTTTCATTTCTTAGTTCTTTTGCATATTGCCAAAAGCACCGTGGATTAGATTTTAAACATGATTGAATATTATTTAAATAATTATTATAACAAATTTTCTATAAATTCTTACATTCTTCCCTAAGCTGAGAAAATACACAATAGTCATTATATGAACCATTTTGTTTATAAATGGCATGCGCCCGTTTCTTTTTATTAATTAATTTTATCAAATCCTTTGTCATCCATTTACTATAACTACTTGTATTTTGATAAATGTATTTATATGGGATAAAATTCTCGATAGCAAAATAGATAATGTCATAAAATTTATTCACAATAGCTTCTATGTCAGAATGTGAAGTTATAAAATCCCAGTCAATGGAATTGAAATAAGAATTGATTAAGTCATAATTAGCACTATTAAATAAATATTTTTTCTCAAAGGTAGGTACATTGTTTATGATTTGAGCTGAAAACATACTATTATATGCAAAATGAGGAACGCAAGTTGGAAGCAGGGGATCTTGAGCTTGAGAAATAGATATACTACCAAGTGTGCTGTAAATCTAAATATACGCCACGCGAATTAGGGATATTGTTAATTTGAGATGCGTTTAAAAAGTTATAACAATTAATTATTACAGATGATTTTGCATCAAGTTGAGCCAATTCGCTGCCTAGATTGTCCCATTTTATACCAGGGAGATTAAAATCACCAAAAATTATTAAATTATTACACTTATAAGAGTCCATAATATTCTCAACGTTATTAGAGTGGATTTGATATTTTCAAGACTAACTCCTCCAATAATATATGACGTTTTGTTAACTTCTAATAATATAAATAAATGTTCTAATGAATTGTCACATAAAATCAATGATGAGTTTAAGCTCTTGTTTACAGCAATAAGTAATCCACCGCCCCTAATTTCTCCTTCAATACTTCTGTTTGATCTATAAATATTATAATTATGTAACTGTAATTGGCTATTACTTATATTTTCATATAGCCAGGTAACAATTATTATAATATCGTAGTCATTCGTATTAACAGCCAGTAAAAAATCTTTAATTTTTGTACGTATGCCACCACAATTTTGGTAGTAGATATTTAGTTTTTTTGAATTAGGAATAGTTGGTCTTTTGCGATAATCACTTGACAAGTAAGAAATTCCGTTTCTATGCGCAATATGCAAGTTCTGCTCTCCATTCGATTTTAGTCTGTTTAACTCTTCTTTTAATTTGTTAATTTGTTTTTTGGTACGGTCAGGGTGGAAAATGAAAGTTTTATTAGCAGCAGATGCATTACTTCTTAGAACAGTATTGGCCTGTTCCTTATTCTCAAATATTATTTTTAACGGTCTTGGTTTATTATTTCCAATTGATTTACCCAATCTAATGGTTTTAACGGGAGTAATAGCGATTTTCGGGATTCTAATATATTATTAACTAATATATTATCATGACTAATACGATCGTCTACTACTGATGGTGTCGATTTGTTAAGGTTGAATATAATAGTATTGGATGCTCGATTGCGCCTTTCCTCTACTTCAGAGATGACATATTCATATGTTTCACTAGATATTGAGTTAACATGAGAGATTTCGGATTCATAAATTGCTTGTTTATTTTCAAGCTGTAAAATTTGTGTTTCAATATTATCAAAACGGCCCGTAATAAAAGTTTTAATTTCGTCCTTAAACATATCGAATTGTTTAGTTAATAATTTATACAGTGAGTCGATGGTAAGAGGTGCATTATCACATGTAGTAGCTTGTGACGGAATGTTGCAATGTTGCAATTTGAGCAGACCCATTTTGTTTTTGAAGTAATAAATTGTACAATTTCTGTATCCTTCAGACCACTACATTTATTATGAATGTATTTGGTACAACTACCGCCGCATTTTATATAAGGGGTGTTTGGTGTGACGCCACCATACATACTCCACACGAATTAACCATAATTTATAAATATAAAATTATGAAGGCCACGGATAGGTAAAAACAAATGTAAACAAAGGCAAAAAAGGTGTAAAATTTGCACGATATTTGGCCTCGGAAATCACGCCGGCTTGGAATTTTAGGTCAAAATTCTTAAATGTCTAATTGAATAAATAATACTTACATTAGTGGAACACTAATACACAAAAATTTAACACTTATTATATTAACAATTCGATATGAAAATTAAAATATATACCTATAAATAAATCCTTGTGAAAATCACAGTTAAAAGCAGATGCACATGTGTACTGCCAGGGCACACAAGTTCAAAGATTGTAATGTTATTTATCATAATATTATTAGGAGCATAATGTCACAGACCTATCCAGAAAATTTGTATAAATCTTTAATAAATTCATCTAAAAGTAATATATATCTTTTACCAATAATTAAAAAGTTATTGGACTCTGTTTTATATTAATATAAAGCACAAACAAGTGTATTTTTATCCCTTGTCAAGATTTAGTACAAAGTGTAATATATATTTTAAAATGCTTTCCAATTTTTTTATGATATCGGATTGGATAAATCCATATTAATGCCAAATAAAAATATCTATAACTACCCATTACAAAATGATAGTTACAATTGCGGCGTCTTTATTATATATTACAGCCATGTATTATTATATAATTTTACTTGGAAAAACCCTTTAGATATAAAAGCATACATAAATACATTTTAAAATTTGGTATTAGACAAATCTGACAACCTGGAAAAAACATGCTTATACTGCAGTGAAGAAAATTTTGATAATGTAAATGTCTACATTATTGTTGTGAAGTTTGCAACAAAATATTGTTAGTTACTTGATTTGTTTTAATTTTGAAATCACACAGTTCACAGATATCAATAAAATCTGTGTTTTTAAGATTTTATTGATATCTGTGAACTGTGTGATTTCAAAATTAAAACAAATCAAGTAACTAACAATATTTTGTTTATATAAAAGGGAAATACAAAATATATGTATTTGTATATACTATATAGTGTTTCTTTTATTTATTTTTGTTAAACATGCTAATTCTAATTTTCTTGGTGTAAATTAGGACTGACCAACATTCCAATCAAAATCTTAAGAGCAAGTTGCTCACTCTTGATACAAGGTTTTTATAAATACTATTAAGTATAATTTCTTAACTTAAATTGTTATGCATATTGACAAAATATCTAACATTTCCTAGAATAAAACTGTACATCAAATTGATCAAATAAACTTAACATAAACCGAAATGAATAGAACTGTATGGGCGGACGATAATCCACGTCTACAATAATTTCTGTTTCTCTCTGGCAAAATGATATACTAACTTCAAGTTAAATATGGAGAATGCAGTAGTAAATTTTCTAAACGATTTGATTGTCAATGCATGCAATTCAATAAGATTTTATAAAGACAAAAGTTTTCTTAATATGTATCGTCAATATTAATTTATGTTCAATAAAAAGAAACTTGTAATAATGTGTTTTTTTTTCTTTTATTTTTCCAGAATAAATTAAGAAATAAGTGATTTTTTGTATAATCTTAATTTTTATGGAAAATTCAACTGTGTACAAATATTTTCTATGAAATATATTAATTTTTTCATATATTGAATTTTTACGGGGGTAGGGGAAGTCTCGTGAGAAAAATATTGTTGTTGAAAATAAACAATTAAAGTATATTTAATTAATTGCTCACTTAACCCGTGGTGAAACATATTTGAAAAATCTTGATTAGAAATTAAAAACACATGGTTTGTTTCACAAACTAGTTTCGACAATATGTCATTATCAAGGAGTAATGAATCATGTACAAAAGGTTACACTAATATATATGGATTACACATTCAGATAATAAGGGCCGTCATAATCGGAGACTTCCAAATCTCTTCAATATTGTTAGTTATTTGTTTGCCGCTAATTATGGCCTTATTTATCTCTAATCCCTCTCTGTAATTAAGATGCCGACCTTTATTACCTGAGTACAATATTTTTAAATTGTCACTTTGGAAGAAATGGTTATTTTCTGTGCAATGTTGCGAAAAGTTGTTAGTTTTTTATTGTATATTGATTTTTTATGTTCTTGTAATCTTGCTTCAAACGTTCGTCCTGTCTGTCCTATGTATATGTGGTCACAATCACCACACTTTAATTAGTAAACACTGCACTTCTTTAATTGGTCCATTCTTGAATTGCTGTTGCATAATATTTTCTTGGTGCTTAGTGGGTTAGTCATAATAACATTAACATTGTGCCCTTTAAGACTATTAAAAAATTTATTTGATAACTCACCAGCAAATTCTAATTTATGCCAACTATTTTTTTCCATTTTATTGTGTGCGTTATAAAAATATTTATCTAATTGTTTCAATTTTTTTCTTTTTAATTAGTTTGTCTATTAAGGGAACACTGTAACCATTATTTGTGCAATTGCTTTAATAATATTTAATTCTTCATTGAAGTTAATAGTATTTAGAGGTATTTGAATAAGTCTATGTGTTAAAGAGTGGAAGGTGCTCATTTTGATTTTAAAATGGGTGTTGGAAGTATTTGGAATAATTATATCTGTAAATGTAGGTTTTCCATAAATTTTAAATTCTAATTTATTGTTTGATTTTTTTATTGTAAGGTCTGAGAAGTTGGGACAATCATTGTTTTCTAACTCTGGTGTGAATTGGATATTTTTATAAATTGAATTTAAAAACATTGCAAAAGAATCTAATTGTCTTAAAGTACCATCCCAAATGCAAAAAATGTCGTCAAAGTAGCGTGTCCAGTAGAATATGTGTTTTGATTTATTTTTATCGGCGAAAATAATTTCTTCAAAATTTGCCATAAAGATTTCCGCTAATAGTGGTGATAACGGTGAACCCATAGGCAGACCGTCTAGCTGGCTATAGATTTTATTATTGAATTCAAAGTAATTCTGGTGAATAAGTTTCTTCATTTCATCTTTTTTAATGTTATCTTGATTTAATTTTTCTATTAAATTATCAAGAATTACTTTCAATTCAACTAGTGGGATCGATGTAAATAGACTTTTTACGTCGAAAGATATCATTTTTGCATTTGTGGGAAGGTTTAAAGATTTAAATTTTTTACTAAGTCTACTGAATTTTTAACTGCATATGGTGAAAGAAAATTAATAAACTTAGGTAATTTAATATTTAAGTATTTGCAAAAGTTGTATGTTGGTGCATATAAGTAGGAAACCACCGGTCTCATCGGTATGCCATCTTTATGGAGTTTTGGCAAACCGTATAAAACTGGAGCTTTCCGATTCATTTTTATTAATTTAAAATGGTCATCTTTAGTTATTAAATAACAAATATTCTGTGAAAAAAACCAAGTGTTTTTAATTTCTAATAAAAAAAAAACAATTTAAGTATGGAAAACACTTAAAATTATTTATTTTTGCAAAAATAGTCGATTTTTGCTATGAAACAAGGTGAGTTAATAGTATATTACATAACGAGAGTTGTAAGTCATATATTACGTACGAGTGGAAAAAGTTGCGCACGAGCCGTTAGGCGAGTGCAGTAATTCCACGAGTACGTAAGTGACTTACACCTCGAGTTGTGTACTATACTTTTTCTACTCCCATTCATTATAATTTGGAATACTTTGCAATATTGAGGTTATGTTTACTATTAAAACACTTCGCAGCATCGAATACGAAGAGCTGAAGGTTTGTATTTCTTACTTATTTCGCCAAAATAGGCTAATAACACATTTACCGTAAAAGACTGAACACTATTATTCATACGCCAATCCATGAATTTACCTTAAACCACTTCGTAACGCGCTTTGGATTTTTCCGGGAGAAGATCCGCTGCGGTATGTTCTGCTAATTGTCTAATTTCTGGTGGAGTTCCAACAATTTCTTCTGTGGAGTCACTTTCACTAATTTTAACAATGAATAAATGAATTATTAATGATAATTAAACCAAAATAACGTTAATGTAATGTGTATTCAACAACGATAAATGTCAAATTCATTTGTCTAGGCTACTTGATTGTAATAATAATAGTTACGTAATATATTACGTGCTAGTTTTTTCTTCATTACGTGCATGTATCATAATGCCATGGTTACTAATCAACAAACGATTGCGTTATTGCCTACTTACTACTATGGGAGTAGAAAAAATCAATTATTAATCGAGAAACTGGCGATTTTTTACACTTTTAATTTACACAAAGTGAGGGAAGTCTGGTGAGGAGAATATTTTTGTTGAAAATGAACAACTGAATTATGGGGAATTCAACTGTGTAAACATTTTTTCTATTAAAGAAAGAACACTTGGTTATAATTAATTATTTATCGAAAAACATGCGATTTTTTTACACTTTAAGTTTTTACGGGGTGGGGGAGGTCCGGTGATAAAAATATTTTTGATGGAAATGAACAATTGAAGTATGGGGAATTCAACCTTAAACCGTCTAATGATTTCAACTTTCTAATAATTAAAAACAAAAAAAAAACAAGTTATTTGGTTAGAAAATAATTATCATTGTTTGAGATACAGTGATGGTGATACTAACCCAAATGGCTTGTATTCAATTTTTAAAATGTTTTCTGCAGATATCGTTTATGCAAAAGGAAATCAAAAAAAAACTAATTATTTAAGAAACTTTTATAAGAATGTAATAGATTTAGGTTTAGATAGTAATCCCCCTAATTTTAAGAAAACGTTAAATAATTGCAAGATTCACAGTAAGAACAATAATATTTGTAGTTTAAATAATGTAACAATATTAAAAAAATATGTAAAAAATAATAATAATTTCCTTTTTTAAAATATAAAATATAATATAAATTATTTTATTGAGTTTTTATTTTTATTTTGTTACTTTCCTGAAAACGAGAAAAAAAGGTAAGTATAGAAAAAAAGTCAATTAAAAGCATGTATTGAATTAAAAAATGATATACAACATAAAAACTGAGAAAATAGAGAATATAAACGCGTGCTGATGATCTCCATCTTGAGGGGTAGTAAGTAAAGTCGCTACTATGTCATCTGAAACAATAACAACTATTGAACTATTTTTTTCTCCACTAGAATTATTTCACAAACCTTGTGTATAATGTACTATAGACCAATTCATGAGTAAGGGCGGTTTACGAACTAAGTTCGGAACATTCAAATAATATTGGTATCCTTTTCTACTACCTGATAACCGAGCGGATATTTCCAAAACGTACGATTTCTTCGGCCGTATCTAGAAAAGACACGGCTTGTGTAGCTCGGTCTTAGACCGAGCGGTAGAAGGAGAAAGAAATAGTTTACGGCGTCCCTTACTTACCGGTTATTTCATAGGCGCGCGCGATTTAGTCAAGCATTGTAATTACGCAGGGTAATTGAAAGAAAATATATTTTTAATGAATTTATTTCATACGTTTTAGCAAATGTGGAAATGGATATTAATACAAAAATACTTATTCTAATACAATAATATAAATAAAATATGAAATAACTAATATGAAAACATAACAAATTTGTGACATTCATTTTATTTAGCCGCGCACGCCTATGGTGAAAAATTGCAACAGACACTACTTGATTCGGACAAGTCACCCCGACCGCCATCTCTCCTGAATAGCTCTATATTTCTGATGTAATAATATAAATCAAATTAAATACTTAATAGGAGATAACTTACCTTTATAATTTTCTGAATTGCACAACTTAAGGTATCGTACATAAAACTGCCCCTATCCATATAAGCACGATGAGACATTGGATTGATTGCTATGGAGACATTGGACATGGTGAACGAAAATGACGGGTAGCAGCCATCATGATAAATATTCGTGCGATCCCCGAAGTCTCTGCACACAGACTACAGAATGTGAAACCCGGTATGTGAGAATAACGTGATCAGATAGAATAGATATCCTGTGGCAGCGTTGATAGTAGTAGTGACAATTCAGAACAAGTCAGGTTAAATAGATAATGGTTTGTTACCATGATTATCAACATATTTTCACCATTATTATACACGTCATCAATATATGCGATACTTAACGGTAAAACGATAAAACTGCCATGTATCGCACAATTGCCGCCCGTCGTTACACTTTGAATGACGTTGATATGCTGGGGAGGTATGCACATATGTAGCAGTTCCTATTGATTGGCATCGCATGCGCTTTGCTTCCAGTTCATGTTCGTCTACTCTATTGCAATAAAACTATTTGATTATGGATACAAAATAAATCTTGTAAACGAATGAATCTCAAATATAAATTGTAAATATTTTATTATTATTATTAATAAGCGGTTACTATATAACGTGTATCTAAAATTTATTAAGAAAGGTACGAATATCATAAAAAAACGAATATTTCTCACAGTTATTTAACGCGGCATAAAATTCATTATAATTCATTATTTTCTTAAAATTTCTCACTTATGTCGTTATTAGTTTATGCCACAATTCACTGTATAGTGTATTCATCGCTCTTCTGGCTTTGTGCGGGAGTATTCAATATCTGATTTATATACCATCCATCCCTAGACTGACTACCTAATGCCGGCCGAAAGGTAAAGCGCGCGCCCGGGTCTAAAAATCTCCTCGCGGATCAATATAAAATATATACCGGGTGTGGCACTTAAGACGCCTCGGACCATATAGTCTGTTCGTTGGATCTTTGGTCGTACGTCACAAACTAACGCTTCGAGAAACGACGAAGGCATTCAATCTGACAAAATAAAGCAAATGCGTTAGAAAAAGAACGCACTCTAAAACGTATATCTTCTAATGATAGACATACTCACAATTTGACGGCATGAAAGTGATAATAGTGTGACAAAGATGGAGCGCTAAAGTGGTCGTCCGCCTTTTATTCAGGCAAAACTGCAAATTTGAATCACGCGGTCGACTCGGCGGTGTTTACCATCCCTTTAAATTTTATAACCTACAAATTTCGTTACATCCGTCAATTATTCGTGTCCAGTGAAATTAGTACAATTGATATAATAGTTGAAATGTTATTCGTGTGAAGTTTCAATAATCTATTGAAAAATGCCGGGAAAACGATTAAGTTCGCAAGCGCAATCAATAGTGATCAACCTTTTGAATTATTTTGAAGCCGAAAGGGTTAATTGTGGTCCCTTATTACCTGTTACGTCAGTGCGAGAGGTAAATTTCTTATTTAAATATAACTATGTTATGAATTAACCAACAGATGTATGTTTTCCAGAGAGTAGCCAGCGCATTAAAAATTAGCATCGGTACAGTGTTGAACATCAAAACACGCAGTAACAAAAACCCAATTCTTTCCTCGCCAGGGAAAAGAAGGCCCCGAATTAGTCCAAAAACCAAAGATTTAGATGAACCCCTATAAATGGCAGTTCGTAATACGATATACAATATGTATAAAGAAAGTAAGTAATAATAAAAATTTTAGCAGAAATAAATATTAATTACTCAAATATGTTATAGGAAAACATGTAACACTAAGAACTCTTTCCAATGAGTTACAACAAAGTGAAATTTTACACATAGGCATTACGGCATTGAATAGTTTACTGTTAAATTTAGGATTTAAATTTAAAAAGGACAGTAACCGCAGGGCACTAATGGAAAAGAATGAAATTGCATCATTGAGAGCCGCTTTTCTGCGAAAATACCAAGATAACATTTTCTCCAATATTCGAAGAGATGTTATTTTTTTGGACGAGACTTGGATTTTCTCCAAGGGCACTGCTCAGAAGTCATGGCAAGATAGTTCGCTTAAAAGTGTTCGTAAAACAGAGGGCTACGATGGGAAAAGATTCATAGTTTTACACGCTGGAAGTAAAAGTGGCTTTGTGCAAGATGCAAATTTATTATTTGCATCGAAATCAAAACTGATGCATTATCATGGAGAAATGAACGGTGAAGTCTTTACAAAATGGATAACCGAGAAATTAATTCCAAATTTACAGGAACCATCCCTAATTATAATGGATAATGCACCATATCACAGCATTCAATTAGATAAATCGCCAACAGCAGCATGGAATAAACTGGACATTTCTAATTGGCTACAAGAGAAACATATCAATTTCGATGCATATATGTTAAAGAAAGAATTATTATATTTAACAAAGCTCCATAAGCCACAAAAAATATGTTATTGATGAGTTACTTCGCCAAAATGGCCATGAAGTATTAAGATTGCCTTCCTATCATTGCGAATTTAATGCTATTGAACTTGTATGGGCAAGAGCTAAAACTTATTATAATAAATACATTGGTAGAGATGGTTTTGGTGATGTTAAGGTTATAGTCATGTGGCAAGAAGCATTAAATCAATGCCTCCCTGAGTTTTGGGAAAATTGTACTAGGCATACAGACAACATAATAAAAGAATGGTACGACAGAGAAATTATTCTTGAAGAAGTTGAACCCATAATAATTTGCAATAACGATGATACTTCTAGCTATGATAGTAGCGATTCAGAATGAATGTAGTATGAATAAGTAAATTGAAAATGGAAAGAAAATGTGTGAGATGGTAGGGTTGCTAGAGGGGATTGTAAAAGAGTGGCTGGAGCAAGGGGTAAATTTTGCCACCAAAATAGGTGCATGAGAAGGTAAAAAAAGGTGGAGAAACAAATCTGTATAGAAAATGGTGATGTGGCCATCATAGTATTTTCCCTATATTTTACTCGAAAACTGTGAGGTTTACGCAAAAATGTTATTTTTAATCATTTGTTCACTTTTAAATTCTCTTCAATTATTTGTTATATAAATTTCACGTAACTCCAATAGTTTTCAAAAAAATGTCAACATTTTCAATTTTTAATTTTTTTCTCGAAAGTTAATGATTTTATGAAAATATATTTTAATAAGCAAACATCCATTTCCGGTTTTTTAATGTTCACCAAAAGCTTTTCAGTTCCAGTTTTTAATGACAAAACCTTAAGTTTAAAGTTTCATCTCATTGGAATCATTCGTTTTTGAGATACAGCGCTTACCGACAGATAGACAGACAGACAAACACACACACAGACAAATTTTTTCCCCAGAAATCAGTGAAATGAACTCCGGGGACCTCAAAACGGATATTTCCGTAAAAAAATTAAAAAAAAACACGAAATCAATACTTCCCTTATATATTCTATAACATAGAAAATAAATAAATAAATACATAGGAAAAGCTAAAGTACCTGGAGGAGAATTGTTTGAGAAGAAGAGAGGACTACCTTGCCAAAGGCGAGGCGCGGAACGGAGGAAAGATGTAGAAAGAAGTGGATGGGGGAGCGATATGAGAATGCGTGCTGTGTATATATAAATACTAAATAAATATATTTTTTTGATTTTATTCAATACCTGTGTTACCATTTTGTAGTTACTGCATTTTTCCTAAGCATGGCAATATATTTTTGTATTTTTTACCAAAGTTAAATTTATATCAAACATTTAACAATTATTTACATAGGGTGAAAATCTGACAAGGTAATATTTAACAATTCATACTGTGTTATGTTGATTAATAGATCATTAAGTGCACATCATATATAGTAAAACCAAGTTCGGACAACATTTTCATTCCCTTACTCTTTATACGATGCAACAATATGTATTTGCTTTGAAGCCATTATAAGGGGTATTTGGCAGACATTAGCTGAAATAAACGTAAACAAATTTTAGTCAATATTATTAAAACATTCTCTTTGCAGTAGATGTTATCAATAATAATAATAATAATTTATTTATGTTAATACACGGGGCTTACATACGTCATAATAATTTGCTAATCCAGCACATAAGAGATATTTTCTACTGTTTACTTATAATTATACATATATGAGATGCGAGTAAATCTAATAAATGCAGTATAATAATATAAAAAATCTTATTAAAATGATATAATATTTTAAAACCACACACACACACACACACACTTACACACACATACATACATGACCACACACACCCTTGCTTATAAAGGGTCCGCCAATAGGGACGCGCGAAGTTTGCCGGAAGGGTGCGGCCATGTTGTTCGAGGTAGAGCTGTCAAAGTTGCTGTCATTTGTTCAGTATATAACCCCAAATCACCATGGCAAATTTGAGTGTCGAGCAGCACGTGCAAATTATTAAATTGTTTTACGAAAATGGGTCATCAGTTCGAGCAACGTTCCGCGCACTTCGCCCATTTTACGGTCGAGATGATCGGCCTGTAGAGTCGACTATCCGTCGATTGGTGGGCAAATTCGAGTCGACTGGTTCAGTAAACAACCAGCCAACACTGACACGTCGACGAAAGGCCCGATCGAACGAAAATATCGCTGCTGTCCGTGAGAGTGTGCGCGAGAACCCGAGGCAGTCCATTTTTTGTCGTGCACAGGAACTTGGCCTTTCGGAGACATCAACTCGCAGAATTTTGCATCTGGATTTGGGTCTGCACCCGTACAAAATCCAATTGACCCAGGAGCTCAAGATAAACGACCACAGACAGCGTCGGGCGTTCGCTGACTGGGCTCTGGAGCAGTTGGAAGCAGACCCCCATTTTGGCAGAAAAATCATCTTCAGCGACGAGGCTCATTTCTGGATGAACGGATATGTGAACAAGCAAAATTGCCGCATTTGGAGTGAGAACAACCTACACGAGGTCCACCAAGTGGAAATGCATCCCCAGAAAGTCACTGTTTGGTGTGGATTTTGGGCCGGCGGCATCATCGGTCCGTACTTTTTCGAGAACGAAGCTGGGGCGGCCATAACCGTCAATGGGGAGCGCTACAGGTCGATGATAACCAACTTCTTTTGGCCTAAACTGGATGATATGGACACGGACGACATGTGGTTCCAGCAGGACGGCGCCACGTGCCACACAGCCCATGCCACAATGGACATTCTGCATGAGCGATTTCCGGACATGGTCATCTCGCACGGAGGCGATATCAACTGGCCACCGAGATCGTGCGATTTAACGCCTTTAGACTTTTTTCTCTGGGGCTATCTCAAGTCGCTGTTCTACGCCAACAAGCCTCTAAACACCGATGACCTCAAAGTCAACATACGCAACGCCATCGCTCAAATTGAAGCCGATATGTGCTCCAGAGTCATCGAAAATTGGACCTCCCGGATCCGGGCTACCAAACGGAGCCGCGGTAGTCTTTTGAACGATGTTATCTTCCATACTTAATGGGGTCGAATACCCTTTCGAATGAAAAATAAATTTCGTTTCTACCTCACACACAACTTGTTTTATTCAATTTTAAAGTTCACGCGCCCTTATTGGCGGACCCTATATACAAGAATATACTAAAAATATACATATTAAAAATAGAGACATAAAAGAATATAAATAATTAAGAAGAAAAATTATTTAATATACACATTGAAATTATTGTTGAAATAAAATATTTTCATACAAGAAAAAACACACTAAAAATATATGTATGGAAAATATACAAATGTATAGAACATTTACTAGAGTGATGATATGATAAAATAACATTGGAATTATAAACTTACAGGACAGAACAACATATTAAAATACGAATAGTTATTTGGTAAAATATACAAAATTAACTTAAAAGACATGATAAATTAAACGTGTCAAATGGTTAAAATTAAGAACGTATGAATTATATAAAAAATCAAAAATATTATATTAATGAGCTCATATTAATATTTGCAAATTTTAATGATAAACATTCTTGAATGGAATAAAAAGCATTACTGAGTAAGTACTTTTTTAGAATAAATTTAAATTTTGGTGTGGGAAGTAATTTCAACGTACTGGGCAGTAAGTTGAATAATTTAGGCCCATAGTACCTTACCCCATTTTGAGAGATAGTAAGGCGCATACTAGCAGGATATATATGTTCACTGGATCTAGTCTTATATGTGTGAATATAATTGTGCTGTATGTATACATTTTTATTTTTGTGAACATATAGTAAACATTCTAGGATATAAAGGCTAGGGAGCGTTAATATTTTTTCTTTTATAAATGCTTCGCGACAGTCATCCCTGTAATTTAAGGATGACACCACTCTGACAGCACGCCTTTGTAGGCCAAATAGTCTGGGCATTATACTAGAGTGGCCCCATAATAGAATGCCATAGGCCAGGTGACTGTGACACAATGCGAAATATGCGGTCCTTAAAGCAGTATGGGGCAGTTCAAATTTTAGATTTCTCAGCAGATATGTTTTAGAGCAAATTTTTTGGCAAGGTCATGTTCGTGGCTCTGCCAGGATAATTTAGTATCCACGTGGATTCCAAGGAATTTGGTACTCTTTTTAATTGTATTTGGTTTAAGGGAAAACATTATATTTGTATCTTTTTCCGGATTTGCATATAGTTTATTAACTGTAAACCATTTTGTTGCATTATTGACTGATTGTGCATTTTTATACATGGCCTCGTCTTTACTGTCAGATATGTCTACAATAGACGTGTCATCAGCAAATAATGTAACTGATGATGCAGTTAATTGGTTGGGAATATCATTTATATATACAAGGAACTGTAGGGATCCAAGGATGGATCCCTGTGGTACCCCATGTTTTAGTACTATACCTTCTGATACAGTGTTTCCTAGTTTAACACACTGCATTCGATTACTCAAATAAGAGCTTAATAATTTACAGCTACTTGGGTGGAAGTTATAGTAATATAGCTTCCTGAGAAGTACCTCATGAGAGACACAATCAAATGCTTTACTCAGATCGACGAAGGTAGCAGAAGAATATAAACCTCTTTCAAAACCTTCATAGATTTGAGCAGTAAAAGCAATGATTGCATCCCTAGTTGATTTACCTTTTTGGAATCCATACTGGCTCTCAGATAACAAGTTATACTGGTCCAAATAACCCACCATTTGCTGATAGAGAATTCTTTCCAAAATTTTAGAAATAATTGGAAGGAGCGAGATGGGTCTAAAATTATTGACATCAGACTTACTTCCTTTTTTATGAATGGGTATAATATATGCTCGTTTAAGACAGTCAGGAAAAATACCTGAACGTATACATGAATTAATTAGCTTAGTAAGAGGGCTAATTATGGTGTCAATTACCTCCTTCAGAAGATTAGTGGTCAACCCGTAAACATCCCGGCTCATTGAATTCTTTAACTGACTCACAATGGTACGAATAGTTGTTTGGCTAACCTCATGAAACCTAAAGTAATGCGAGTTTGGTACTAGGTTAAGTTTATTTAAAAGAATAATGGGATCGCAGGAATCTTTTGGTAAATTTTTGATAATATTATCTGCAACATTACAAAAAAACTTATTAAAGGTATCTGCATCAATATCACAGTAATTATCACAGTTAAGTTTAGAATTAGGTGACTTAATAAGTGACCACATGGCACTAGGACTGTTACCAGAATCCTCTATGAATTTACAATTGGCTGCCAAGCGCCTTTCATTAAGGGCCATTTTGTATTTTTGTTTTTGCTGCTTGTAGGATGCAGTCATGTTTTTGTTATTTATACTGGCCTCTCTTACTAACATGAGGGTTTCACGCATTTGTCGAAGATTCTGTGTAAACCAAGCTACTTTTTTATTTGTAAAATTAGTTATTACTGTCTTTTCTGGAAAAGATACATTGATGCAGTGTTGGATATGATTAATAAATATTTCAAAATTTTCATTTATATGACAGTCTGCCTGATCCACAAGATTATAATCGCAAGCAGATAATGTTTTATATAACATGAATCTGCCCGATGGTGTTATAGGTCTCACTTTACGTTTACTTGGAGATATTTTATGATGGACATTATTTATTTGAACATGAATCCCTATGTGATCAGATATACCGGGATCATTTGGTTGAATTAGTAAATTGTTATAATGAATATTAGAGAACACGTTATCGAGACAGCTTTTACCCCTAGTATTAAATGTTACTCCCCCCGATAGGCCATATGACAAAAACAAATCACATATTACAGTAGCCCTACTATCATCTGAGTTAAAGTGTACATTAAAATCTCCTCCCACAAGAATTAATTTACTCATATTAAGTTTATCGAGTAATGATGTGATGATTGTTAAAAAGTCATTGAAGTTGCCGGATGGTGATCGATATATACTTATTAATATAATATTATATTCATTGAGAAATGAAGCTGCTATCTCACATGTTTTTTCCACTGATAGCCGTGTAATATTGTCTATAACTGTTGATTGGATATTATTATTCGTGAGCTGCATCACTCCACCATGAATAAATTGTTTTCTTGCAAAATATGATGACACGTGATAGTTTTCGATTCGTACCGCATTAACTTCCGAGGAATTAAGCCAATGCTCACAGAAACACAATAAATGAAATACATTATTCTCATATAAAAAGGCCAAGATTTCATTTATTTTATTTCGCAGACACTGGACATTTAAAAAATACAGATTAATACTGTTGTTATTTGTTTTGAGTTGAATATCACTCTTCGGTTTATTTTCCGCGATCGTGGGAACTGGCCCGTTTAAAAATATATCTACTTAAAATTATGCCAGTTGGCCAGTTGGATGGATTAATTAGCTGCTCATGATATTTAAAATCGGCGCTAATTTTATACGCAGAATATGTAGAATTATTTAAGGTTATTTTTTCGCAGGTGAAACTATTATTGCTTATAACTTGGCAAATATGTTCCCTTATATTTTCTAGAGTTACTGAGTTTTTAACACGCTTTACGAATAACCAAGTCTTCTTGGGCTCGCCCTCCAATTTGGACACTATTAAACCGCCGGTACCTGTGATTAGATGTTTTTTCGGTTGTTTGCGTTTTTTATACGTTACAGTTTTAAATTCCGCTTCCTTAGGAGTGCTACTGTCTTTGGCAATTATATTATTTTCAGGTTTATTACCTGCCCGTTCTAGGTTAGGCTGTTTGTTTATAACCTGCTCACCGGTATTGTTTCCACTCTTCTTTTGCCTGTTGACGTTCCGAGTTGGGGATTTTAGTATAATTCCAGCTGCTGTCGGGTCGCTGGCGTAGTTGCGTTTTATATTTGTTGTTTTGGAAGTTGCAGGCACTGGGACTACTAATGTTTCGACCTCGGCGCAAACTTCATGATTATTTACAATATTATTTCGTGGAGAAGGCGGGAAAACACTAACCTCAGATTTAAGTTGCATGTTTTCTTCTTCTAGACGTTCAATTTTTTCCAGGAGGAGAGAATTATTTAACTTTAGTTCACGAACTAGCTCTTTGAGGTTAATATACGCTTCACTTTCAAAGTAAGATGGAAATTCGTCCGCGCGGTGTCTCTTTGCCATGTCTTCTTCGTTCAACAGGAGTCCACAACAGGATTTTACTTTGTAGTAGCATTTCACGTGGTAGAACGATTTACACTTTTCACACTGAATACCAGATTTAGCGATCGAACCACAAGCACATGTTTTTATGTGACAATCACTTAAACTTTTGCTATTACTAGCTTTCACAATTTCACGTCCGCTACAATCGCCGGCCATGATGGTATGTCACAACACTACGTTGAATTACACAGGGTTAAGTGAAGTTAAACATAACCTCAATATTTGTTTACGTTCGGAACAGCTGACGACATCCGCCCAAACCCCGCATGCACACATCGAGAACCGTTTAATAAATAGAATAATTTATATATATACAGGGTGTCCCGTTAACGCGGGGAAATTGCTGGACCATATATTCCTGGGGTCAAAATATGACGATTTAACGCAACTTATCTATATCCAAAAATTTACGGTTAAGCCGGAATTTGGCTTCAAAGTTTCAAAATTTTTTATTTCTTTTGTTTATAACAATTGAACGCTTTATTTGATTTGAATGAAATTTATTATTAATAAGTACCATAATATCATACATTTTTTCAGTTATTGTGGACATTAGTGATTGACAGGAAGTATAAAAAACAGTAGTACCACCACTTAAAAACTAAAATATTTTTTTATTGGCGCATCCAATAAAATCTAAAAAAATCTCTTTGAAAGGGCATTAGATTTAAAAACTTTTTTGACTCTTACTAGTTTTTGATATCTTGTACGGTTTTTGCACAAAAAAATAAAATATGAATATAGTACACTCATTATGCACTCATTAATAAGTAAATAAACTTACTCAATTGAATAAAAATTAAATTATATCAATTAATAAAATAAATCAAAACAACATCTAACACTTTTCAAACAATTTTCTTTGCAAAATCCTAATACAAACAAGATATCTGTTTGTTCCAAATATGAATATTTATGAACTATAATAAAGTTAAAAATTAATTGTTAAAAGACACTAAATAATTATTATTATACATAATTTACATTTTTAAAAAAATATGACCACGAAAAACATTTATTTTCGATTCGATGAAAAACTAGATTTTGTTTTTACTAGATAAAAATATATATATTTTATTTTTTTGTGAGAAAACCGTAAAAGATATAAAATATTATTAAGAAATGAAAAAGTTTTTAAATTAAATGGTCTTTCAAGTAGTATTTTTTTAGTTTTTATTAGATGCACCAATAAAAAAATATTTTAGTTTTTAAGTGGTGGTACTACTGTTTCTTATACTTCTTGTTAACCAATAATAATCATAATAACTGAAATGGTGTATTATATTATGGTAGTTATTATAAATAAATTTCATTCAAATCAAATAAAGCGTTCAATTGTTAAAAAAGAAATAAAAAAAATTTAAACTTTGAAGCCAAATTCCGGCTTAACCGAAAATTTTTGGATATAGATAAGTTGCGTTTAATCGTCATATTTTGACCTCAGGAATCTATGGTTCAGCCATTTCCCCGCATTAACGGGACACCCTGTATATATATATATATATATATATATATATATATATATATATATATATATATATATATGCTTAATAAAACTGGTAGAATTATAATGATTTCTTTTATATAAATACGGCAGTTAAATTGTGTGAAATCCACTAGTAAGTGAATTTAATAAAATATGAATATAACTTGATTTGACTAAGAAGAACCGACTTGATTCGTGCGAATAAAATTGATGACGTACGACCAAAGATCCAACGAACAGACTATAGCTCCCTTACGATAAAAGCTATCGAAAAAAATCTAAGAGCAAAGTGGTGCATAATTACCGTCGCTATGTTTAAAAAATATTTCTAATCATCAGTGGCGTACCAAACTTATATTTTTTTTAATGGAATGCTCTATTTTTTATTGCAGATTTGGAAAGTGCTCGGAGAGTACTTATTTTTATATCTAACATGTTATACCCTTTACTTTAGCGGTTTCGCTGTTATAACCCCTTCTTTCAAAATTGCGCCCCATTTTTGAGATTTTTTTGTAGAGAAAATAATTGACGCCGGCGCCTAAATTTTGAATTGAGGTACAGGTTAAGACCTCGTATACCTTCACACATTTTTTTTTCGGGTAATTTATGGAAAAAAAATAATTTTTGATTGATCTTCGCATGTTGTCATTTTTTTCAAAAATTTCAAGTGGCACCCCCCTAAAAAAATACGGCGTTGTACAGCCAAAACTCTAAATTTTTCATTGGCACAAAAAAATACACATTGCATAACAAAATTTCGGAGAAAAAAGGAATTTCATCGCAAATGTCGGGAAACGTTTTCCGTTCCCAAGTGTGCCATGAGAAAACAAAAACACAAATACGGTCAACATAATAGTATGTACCTATTTATTCAACATGATATGAAAAATGCAGATAAAGAAAATTTAACAACTTAAACTAAATGTTAAACGTTTCATCGAGAAATTCCAGAACGACACGGCTATTATGTGCAGGAGCCCCATCGTGCTGGAAAACTATCTGTCGTAGAGCGGCTAGAGGGACATTTTCCAAGAGATCATCCAAGTCGTCGCGAAGGAACCTCAAATAACTGTTGCCGTTCAGGTGCCCCTCGATGAAATAAGGACCCAAAAGTTGTTCTCCAAGTATGCCTCCCCAAACATTCAGCGACCATCTTTGCTGGTGGTTTATCATTCGCATGGCGTGTGGGTTTTCATCGGCGTAATAATGGTAGTTGTGGCGATTGACATGCCCATTTCTATGGAACGTCGCTTCATCAGAAAATAATACGCGCAGAAATGATTCCTCCTGCTCAATTTTGTTGATATGCAGAAATCTTGCCTCGCATGAAAATCTTGAGGTTGCAATTCTTGGTGCAGTTGAATCTTAAATGGACGGAATTTGTACTTTTAAAGAACACGATGTACGGATCGCGTTGAAATATCGTGATTCCTACTAATATCACGGATACTGGTATGAGGATCTTCAATAACTGCGTCCAGAACCTGCAGTTCATTATTTTCGGTAAAAACTGCCTTCTTTATAACTCTCCTTGGCCGTTTTACACTTTCCGTAGAAGTAAATCTCTCCAACACTTTTTGAAACGCACGTTCATTTGGATGTGCCCTGTGCGGATATCTCGCAGCGTACACTCGTGACGCCAAGAAACAATTCTTGTTACATCCTCCAAGAATAAATATCATGTCAACCATTTCCTGTTGAGTTCTGAACATTTTTAGAACGTTTATCAAAAATGACTTATGGCTGCTACTGGCGTCTAATAATTTATTTTTGCGATGAAATTCCTTTTTTCTCCGAAATTTTGTTATGCAATGTGTAATTTTTTTGTACCAATGAAAAATTTTGAGTTTTAGCTGTACATCGCCGTAATTTTTTTAGGGGGCTGCCATTTGAAATTTTCGAAAAAAATGACAACATGCGAAGATGAATCAAAAATTATTTTTTTTCCATAAATTACCCGAAAAAAAATTATCTGAAGGTATACGAGGTCTTAACCTGTACCTTAATTCAAAATTTAGGCGCCGGCATCAATTAGTTTCTCTACAAAAAAATCTCAAAAATGGGGCGCAATTTTGAAAGAAGGGGTTATAACAGTGAAACCGCTAAAGTGAAGGGTATAACATGTTAAATAAAAAAATAAGTACTCTCCGAGCACTTTCCAAATCTGCAATAAAAAATAGGGCATTCCATTTAAAGACAACATAAGTTTGGTACGCCACTGGAGCACGGCACGCCACTGATGATTAGAAATATTTTTGAAACATAGCGACGGTAATTATGCATAACTTTGCTCTTAGATTTTTTTCGATAGCTTTTATCGTAAGGGAGCTATGGTCCGAGGCGTCTTAAGTGCCACACCCGGTATACAGTGCAATTTGAAAAAAAAAAGATCGTCTTTTGTCTAAAAACTGGATATAATAAAAAAATATCAGTTCAGTTCATATTAAAGTCCTTTAAAAATGATTTAATTTGATGTTTTATTTATTAAAATCGGATCAAAAATAAGCACTACTGGTACAACCATTCACATACAATATTTTCATCCATTGCCACATAAACTAGCAGCGTTTCATTCTATGATACATCGTTTAATTAACACTCCACTTTCAGATAGTAATTATAATAATGAGCTAAACCGCATTTTGACTGTTGCAGTTAATAATGGGTATTCGGAAACCATGATAAAAAACATGTTAATTAAAAAGCAAAGACAACAAATAACATCGCTAATTTTTCCAATGTCCCAAAATATCACTAGTCAAAAGTATGTATCTATTACTTATTTAGGCCAAATGTCAGTCAACATAGGTAAAATTCTAAATAATTTTAATATGAGAACTTCCTTCAAGACCAGTAATTCGTTACATAACTTTATTAATAATGCAAAAGACCCAACAGATAAAAATAAAGAATCGGGCGTCTATTTGTTACCTTGTGGAGATTGCAGTAAGGTATATGTCGGCCAAACAGGTCAAAATTTTGAAACCAGAATTAAAGAACACCGGACGTGCTTCACCCAAAATAAACCGAATTCGGCATATGCAGAACATCTCCAGGAGCATAACCACACATTCAACAACAATTTTAAGATTCTCCATAAATGCAACAAGGGATTGAAGCTCAATCTATTGGAATCCATGGAGATAAATAAATTCAACAAGAGAGGACTAATTTTAAACGACCAAACAGAGACTAATAATTCGCCATTATTAAATATTTTTTGATTTCCATGTCCATATTTTCCGTTTGTAAAATCTTTAAAAATGTTTGTTAATAACCGCAAATCTCCCCCAAACCCCCACCCTCACAAAGTCCCACTCCGTTAGTATATAAACACAATTTGTAATTTGTTACAATCATACATCTACCTGATGATGCCACAGTGTGGCGAAACAATTGTCGTAGTACAATAAATTAATTTTTGAAACCTCACGCTATACCAGTGTTTTATTAAGTGAAACGAACATTTGTCTAAATTATTAAGATTAATAAAAATTGAAGCATTCCAAACAGATAATAGTTATTTAAGGTACAAGTGTAAAAAGTGATGCTTTATTTATTTATTTATTTATTTATTTATTTACAAAAACCCAACAGACATTTGTCCAATTAAAGGGTTTACTATACATACAAAAAGAGTACAAACGATGTTTAAGTCTTAAAATTAAACCTTAAACATGATAATCCTAAATTAAACAAAACACAAAAAAAAACAAATATGCATCTTATATAACATAAATTTACATTATGATAATGTCTTCAAATGCGTCAAAAGATCACTTTTAAATTTAAAGAAAGAAGAATTAAATATGTCCAAAGTACTTGAATAATTATTATAAAGGCGAGATAATCTTATAATGGGTGAATTTAAGTAATAATTTACACGTGGAGTTGTGTACATGAAATTTTCATAATTTCTCGTTGATAATTGCGGAATTTTAAAATTAAACATACTTAGTATTCTCTGATCATCAATACTAAAATGAATTAATTTATAGAGATAACATAAACTTATATAAATATGTCTGTTAAATACGGATATAAAATCAAATTCTGCCAACAAATCCGAATAAGGAATAGAAAAGCTATATATTCCATGTTTTATAAAGTATAAATATCGGAGAAACTTTTTCTGTATGTTTTCCAACATATTAATGTACTTTGCATACATAGGCATCCAAATAACAGCACAATATGATATTTTACTTAAAATAAAAGTTTTAAACAAAAGACTTAGCACTTTAAAATCATTAAATGACCTACAATTCCGCATTATAAAGCCATATAAACGATAACACTCACGAGATGTTTGTGTAACATGAGCATTAAATGTCAACTTACAATCATAAATGATTCCAAGATCTTTAGTTTCTGAGAGCCTGTTTAATTCAATGCCATTCAAAGTGTACCGATTTAAAGCCAAATTTGTTTTTCTGCCATAAGTGATAACAGAGCATTTTTTGACATTTAATGTTAGTTTGTTACTTTCACACCATTATTATTATTGCACGAACTGGCGTTTAAAAACACGAGCGAGGAACGAGCGAGTTTTTTTAAAGCCAGGAGTGCAATAAAGAAACTTTTTACACGTGTACCTTACAAAATTTTATCTTCGATCGTAAAGGATTTCAAAGAATATATTATTATGAGTAATATTTTAATGTCATTTCAATAATTCAATTAATGAAAACATATTTTAGCCGCAGTGCACTAATGAAAGCGTTACTTAGCAACCAGTAAACAAGTTGCACAAATGTCGGCCGCCATTATTATTTATGGAAAAAATGTTCGCTGTATTGTAATCGCTTCGACTTGCATTAAATGAAATCTTCAGAGTTCTTAAATCTGCCATTTTGTTTGTATTATATATTTTATTTATAGTTTATTAGTTATTTGTATCAATTAATAAAAAATTAAGTTTTTCGTCGAAATAAATTCATCTGTCAAATTTGACAATTTTGTGCAATAAAAACAGTTTGACATTGCCGTGCAATAAAAACGTAAAAAAGCACTAGTACTTTAAAAAGCCACTTTTACAATGAAAAATGATGCAAAAAGCGTCTACTTTCTGTACGATCGTAGATAATAGTTATTTAAGGTACAAGTGTAAAAAGTGATACTTTATTGCACGAACTGGCGTTTAAAAACACGAGCGAGGAACGAGCAAGTTTTTTTTAAAGCCAGGAGTGCAATAAAGAAACTTTTTACACGTGTGCCTTACAAAATTTTATCTTCGTTCGTGCAGCAATTTTCAAAGAATATGTTCATATGACTAATATTTTAATGTCATTTCAATTATACAATTAATGAAAACATATTTTACCCAAAGCGCATTGTTGAAAACGTTACATAGCAACCAGTAAATAACTTGCACAAATGTCAGTCGCCATTATTATTTGTGGAAAAAAGATTCGCTCTATTGTAATCGCTTAGACTTGTATTAAATTATATCTTGAGAGTTCTCAAATCTACCATTTCGTTTATATTATCCACTTTAATAGTTATTTGTATAAATTAATTAAAATTTAAGTTTTTCCTTGAAATTTTGTCCTATAATATATTCATCTGTCAGATTTGACAGTTCTGTGCAATAAAAACAATTTGACATTTCTTTGTAGTAAAAACGTAAAAAAGCACTAGTGCTTCAAAAAGCCACTTTCTCAACGAAAAATAATGCAAAAAGCGTCCACTTTCTGCACGATCGTAGATAAAAGAATCATTTTTACTACTACTAAACATCTTTATTCACAGAAGGAAATAATACATGTAATGTATACAATAAAATAAATTCTATTGTCTTCTTCCGTTTCATGGCTATCGACCGGTGGTCTTTCAGCCCGTATCATTTTTATTTTATACGCTCCGATAATCGATAATACCCATTTCGGAAATTATCACACATTCTCAACACCCATTAAAGATGAAAGAACACACCTTTCTCACACAATATTTTCCACCCTTAAATACATTGCAATTGTGAGAGAAACAAAACAATATTTAACAATAAATGAAGCAGAATGCTCAGATTTAATTGAAGAAAAAATTAAAATTTTTAATAATCATTATCCGAAAAACATTTCTGTAGACTCACGATTTCTAAAAATTGTGACAAGTTACTAATGGATATCAATGCTTATAATGTACAAAAATTAAGAAATAATAAATGGCTTATCACAGTAGCAAAGCAACTACCAGTTACAACATTTTGTCCAAATTCTAGTCTAATTACGGAAATAATTCAAATTAGTTAATTTTTTAAATTAGAAGAAAAATGCAGCGCATTCTTTGGCACTACTCGAGTGTTTGCAAATAATAATGAAAACAAAACAATTTCGACACATCTTTATATTCCACAAATTCCATTTGATTGTTGCGAACATCTTCTAAATAAGGTAGAGTTACCAATATTAACACCAATTAATATTAACCATCAAAATATCGACGAATTAAACATTGCTGATCAAAAATTAATGCGAATAGGATCAAAAACTTAAATAAAATAATAAACGAGTCATTTGCATCCCGTCATTAGATCACCTTCACTTTTTACATGTTATACAATTGAAATAGTAATATTTTGGATAATATTTAAATGCTGTTTAAGAAGAAGATTTAGAGGATATTTCAATGGATCATCCGACACGGACGAACTCTCCCACCAGGCTCATGTTGTCCCCAAATATTAAACTACTGATATGTCAGATCAACAATTACAAGAAGTAATTGTTACATCGTGCTGAATATTATTTCAGACATGTAACGACAGCTAACAGTTATATCATTCAATGCCCGGCGGTGCTTTAGTATGGGGAGTAGTTGTTTTAACTGTTAGCTGGAGTATTTACGTTAAAATGTAAATCATAAGTGCAGAAATGCTCATAGTGAAAAATTATTTTTCTTATTATTAATTATCATAATTACAATAAGGCCTTCAATCCAACTATCCACAAGATATGATTTTGGTAAGGATGACATCACATATCAAGCATCATCGATACCAATCCAATCATCTTCTAGGACTCTGAAGATGTAATTTTCAATTTTAAACAAATTGAAAATTCTTAAGGAGGGAGGTGTTAAAACGAAAAATCTTAAGAAATACAAAGTACTACATTTTAACGCAGACATTATGCCAGCATTTTGAACACCTGCATGTGCGATACGCCCACGCGGACAAATTCCAGAAAAGATAATTATTACGACCATCAAAGGAGTAACAGTAACATCGTTGCTCCCTTGAAATTCAATTTATAATTTAATTAATTCATTATTACTTTAGTTTGAACACACGTACGTCTCATTTTATTTTTTTAATAAATAAATAGTCCCTTTTTTAAAAAGAGATTTTCAAGTTCCCAGACGTAAAATATATATTATAAAATTAATTATTAGTATTAACAATTGAGATAAGGTTTGAAAGTAACATTTTTACTCCGTATTCAATTTAATTCCGATTGTAAACCTGACTTCTCCCTCCAACTACGAATATTTGTGGTCAGTAGCGGGATAGCAGGAAGTAAGCGATTGCAAACGCCATTCCATTTCACTTTGTGTCGAACATTCATCGAGAACAGAACTTTAAGTCGCAATCAATTCTAAAATCCGTTGCTTGTGCTAATGATGAACAAATAAAAGGGAGAATGTGCGCTTTGCCAACTTGGTTTAAAGATGACTCTACACAATCGTCAAATCATCAAGTGTAGTTGTATACGCTTTGCCATTTTGGTTTGAAGTTGATCTTCCTCAAAAAATAACATCCAAGATATTTCGTTCGTTTATTTAAATTGTGAATAGAAAAAGTGTGCGATTATATTAAAAATCGGTGAATTGATTCATATGAAAAGTTCTAATTGTTGTACTTATGACCTTGGCGATAAGGTTAATATTGATTTTTAATTTTCTGCGTATTTTGTGCTATGGTATGTCCAAAATTGTATGTGTTTCGGAAGCATTATATTAAATTATTTTGTGTGTAATCTTGTAAATTGTCCTAGAAAAGATATCAATATGATAAATATCTCATTATCTTCGATGTTACTCCCGCATTTCTAACAAGATCAATTTCGTGTCTGTTCAAATCTAATTTTATCAAACTTAAATGCTACACAATTGCAACGTGGCTGCTGCTTTTTTTTTCGTAATTAACGAATCGCCCAATAATTAGTAAAAAAGAACTCCCAGAGGGCAAGCTGTTGCCAACAAATGTTTGAGCAAGTAAACGTATTTCATTATTTATTTATTTATTTATTTATTTATATATAACCCAACTGCCAAGAAGGCCAATTACAGGATAACTTAAATATTACATTGTATAAATAAAGCAAATTTAGATTGCGTAATAGTAATACAATAACTTAAATTAGTGTGAAATATTTTAAATCAAGTTGACAAACTGATAATTTACAACAATAATAATTATAAATTATATTTATTTAATGATGTATTTGCATATTGTGGAAGACTATGATGCTGTTTATTAACAAATTATAAATCTTGCATCAAACTGTACAATTTTATAATCTAGCCTGAATTACTTTTCTAAAGTCTCGACATTTTTATTTTGATCTCATCAATAAATTGTTGGTATACTCCATAAATATTTATTGCAGCTGTGATAATGTTCTTTACCGTATTTTAACATTTTCCTTTACTGTTAATAAACAAGACGTTTGATTAAAAAAAAAAAAAAACATTTAAATTTTAATAGAAGCGGGGTTCGAGAGACGGGCTAAACTCAAATGTTCATCGTAGTAAGGTAGTAGTTCGTGTAGTAATATTACACTTGATTCATATACTATTATTTTAATAATCTGTGCCGGTAAATCAGATGCATTATGTGTTTTCGTAGAATCCTAGCAATCCCGCAATAGTGTCAGGCAGGAAGGAAGTGTATATCGTATTCATTTTGAGATAAGTGATAATATTTTATCATCTATTTGTGGTAGTTTGTTACTGGTAATTGGTTTAAAATCGTTAAGTATAATTTATTATCCTCTAGTTTTTTAACATTATAATAATCAATTTTACTTACGATTTTATTACAATTGTCAGTTATTTTCGATGATATTAAAGTGGATTCTTCACAAGGCGAATCCGCAGATAAGTTTTTAGTAAATTGATTATAGCACATATGAGTTTCATTTTTAATAATTTCTCTGCACTGCTCTTTTTTTAATAATTGTACTGTTGCTTGATATTGTAACATACTTGAAACTTGGAATTCGTACATAAAATAACAAATTTATTCGTCTTTTGTTGCAAATTCATGATAATAGTCATACTAACTCTATCAAGGGAATATGTGAAATAAAAATAATTATTTCATTAGTTTGAAACGCTTCGATTAATATCAACGAGAGTAACTGTAGTTTGGGTTGAAAGCTAAATTTCCCTGCGATAATTACATAAAATGCGTAAAACTTATTCATAATTAAAAGAAAAATAATTTGATTTTATGAAAGTTTATAAATTGTTTTTTTTTTGTATTTAACAATTTTGCATTTTTCTTATCGAAGAAGAAGAAGAAACCTTTATTTGGCATCCTTAAATATACACAATTAATCTACTACAGATAAACAAAATATATAATTCTTCCATATCTTGTTTCATTCCACTCTTCTCCTACCTCTCTTTCTTATCGAATAATTG
Source organism: Ontholestes murinus (assembly GCA_963969525.1). Lineage (NCBI taxonomy): Eukaryota > Metazoa > Arthropoda > Insecta > Coleoptera > Staphylinidae > Ontholestes > Ontholestes murinus. Next base: position 40,780,533 of record OZ018393.1, on the reverse strand, counting down.
TCTAATTAACGTTTTATTTTCCGACAATTCCTATCTGAATTCATACTCAAATAAATGACGATTTGGAAGTGGCATTAGATTAGAATAGAGAATGTTCATACATTTATAACACCTTCTCGGCAGTCCTACTGTAAAAAATTTAATTTTCACAAAAAAAATAATTGTCAAATAATGTGATATCACAATTTATTTTCTTTCTGCGTTTTAACATAAATAATATTACAAGATTTCGACCCTCTTTACTAGCCCCTTTAAATTCAATTAAGGCCTTAGACCATAAAATAGGCGCATGTTGAATTGGATTAATTTGTCTAAATTTTATTAAGACCATATTATTAAATAATTATAAAAAAATTAAAAAATATTACACAATATTCACACAAAATTATTCGTCAATTATTTCATCTCTTTGTTTCCTACTTATGATGATAATACAGATTTATCATTCCATTTCCGGTTATAAGGAGGCGTAACTGAAATTATCTTCCGTTTCTTTGTATTATGTAAAACTGATAAAATGAATGAATTAATTAATGCTAGATAAATTCTCAGTGGCGCAAATAATGTTTTGTTAACTATTGAAATGTTTTATGTTAAAACCAAATAACCTAATAATAAAATTATTTACAAATCTATTTTTATAACATTTGTTAACAATATTGTAAATTTATTGTACTCATAGTAATTATCATCATCAAAGAAATACAGCATCTCATTTGTGAATCAAAATACTGAGAAAAATGGGGTGGGTATTTGTGGAAAATCGAAGAGCGTGCCAAACCTCAAAGTAGTACGATAACTTCCACATTCGCAATATTCAATGTAAAAATTATTTGTATAATTTTGCAATTTTACCTGTATACGTAGCAACCGTTCCAATAATTTGGAATTATTTTGATGAACGTTCATTAACTCTTTTATACAATAATTTTAAACTGGAATATGTAAACGTGTAAATCACATTTTCAATAACGATATTAATATCTCCTTTAATACTTTGATAAACGCCAGAAATGTGTGTAAAATTTTTGGGTAAAAATCATTGATTAATAATAATGGGAGTTATACTGAATTTCACTGTTCAATTTTTCTACCCACACCCAGTTTTTATTAAGTTGACGGTCACTCTATCACCAAATTTTAATTCCGATAAAGGTTTTGTTTGTCTATCATAATAGTGTTTATATATTTTCTGTTTTTTTTTTAAATTATTTTTAACTTCATGTCGATTAATAATTTTTGTATTTAATAAATACTTGTCGGAATTAAACTATTTAACTTACGCGATATTAAAAAGTTGTGCAGGTGATGCAAAATTATTTACAGGTGTATTTCTTAAATTTAGCAAAGTTAAAAAATATCTTTTCTGTCTTCTATTGCTTTTTTAAGTAATTGTTTAATCGTGTAAACAGATTTTTCAGCTAAACCATTAGATTGACTATTATATGGGTTTGAAATAATATGTTGAGTTTCCACGATTTTGAAAAATCTTTAAAATATTGTGATGTGTTCGGAAGACCTCCTTCTGTATACATTTTTCGTTTCTTGTTAGCGAATATGTGTCTTTGTCTAGTGGTTCAATTGCAATAAATTTTGAATAATTATTAATAACTAATAAATAATTTACATTGTTTAAGTAAAATAAATACTAACCCCTTAATTTTTTAAATACTTTTATTATCAACATGAATTGAATATACTTTTGGTCTGAGTGAAACCATTTTTGAAATAACTCTACCCCCATCTCATCTTTAAACATACAAAGTTTCTTTTTATTAACTTGTGGTATGCTAAATTGGTTATGGTCTGGATAACTGAATGTATTAAAATATTCTAAACAATATCTCTTAATTACATCGTAAATATCTATTTGGTTATAAAATGATTTATTTTCAAAATATAACATAAAACTGTCGGTGTCCATACATAATAGTTTAGTGCCTAAATATGACGATATAACTCTTTTATGTAATTGTAAAAAAAATATTTGATAGATCCAATACCCACATACGAATATAAATCGGTTTATTAAATCTAATACTTGACTTTTTTAATTCTATCGAAACAAAATTATCTGAAAATATTTCACTACATTTAAATGTAGGTCTGGCAATGTATTTTTGCACTAGTTTAATGTCACGATGATTTCTAATATTTTCCATTGTTGTCCCAAAACTTGCATTGTTCATCAGTTTAAAATTATCTTTTTCAAAATCCGTTCGTGCTTGAGATCTTAGTCGGGTATTTAACGATTGAAAATGGTCTAGTTTAAAAAAATACATAAAGTTTTAAACTAGCCCATTTTCAATGCACTGTTTTAAATTTTGATAATGTAAAATATAATTCTGTTTGTCATATAACGTAGTGACTATTGCTGTTTGTCTATGTTCACACCAAAACGTAAATCAGAGTGATCATCGTATAAGTAGTCGGGATAATCCAAGTCGACTTATAAAATATAAGATTCATGATCTGAATTGTAAAAATTTAAATTATTGTTTTTAATTAATAAAGTTTCCATTTGCGTAATTTCTAAAGGTTCTAACCATTTAAACTGCCCCATCGGTAATGGTTGGAATAACGCCCAACCAAACAAATTATTTGCATCAATGTACAAAATAAAACTGTCTAATTTATCAACATGATAGATTTCCAAATATTTATTATTCGCTTCGTTACATTTATTACCGCCTTCTTATTTCTGATCAAAATTGGTAAATCGTTGCTCCCTCGTGGTCATCGTAGATGGCTTCTCCGCAATGTGGTTGGAATTTGTTGAATTTTACTTGTAGAGATAACACCTTACCATGGAAAGATGAAAAAAAAATAGTTTATTTATTTACTTTTAAAGAACAAAAGAAGCAAACATGTTATATATTATATTATAGTTATATTTTATATATTTTTTAAATAATGTTTTACTCTATACTTACATCAGCCATAAATTGTTCCGTTATTTTCTCATATATTTTTGAAAGATGTGTTGTCCTTAAAATTTCAAAATTTTAAGGACAACACATCTTTCAAAAATATAGTTCATCTCCTCTCTATTTTATTAATTAACTTATTCAGTTAATCATACATATCAATGTGTTTCCGCTTTTGTAAAATGTGACAAAAATGATAAAGTATCTAATGTGTGATATGAAACATGATCATCCTTTTATTAACTTTTTTACCGTTAAAATTTATATCATTTGTTATTATTATTATTAAATTTTAATTTTAAAATGTTTTGTTGTATCCTAGGAAATATTCAATTATTTCCTTAAGTTTATATAACATGTTTTTATTGATACATCTAAATCCAAACGTTGACAAATCTATGCGCCCCGCTTTTTGTAATTCATTATACTCATAGTAATTATCATTGTCGAAGAAATAAAGCATTCCGTTTGAAAACTGAGAAAAATGATGAGGGTATTTGAGACAAATCGGAGATGTGCTCCACTTTTAATATTGTTCGATAACTTCCACATTCACAATATACAATGTATAAATCATTTGTATAAAAGTATTCGTCATCTCGTATATTAAAAATTATTGTTAATCGGGATACGTAAAGGTATAAATTTTATTTCCAATTATTAGATTAATATCCCCATGAAGATTTTGATAAACACCTGATATGTATGTGAAATTTTTAGGTAAAAATGATAACCATTGATTAATATTAATGGGTATTATATTATGGATTTCACTGTTTAATTTTTTTACCCACGTCCAATTTTCATGTAATACATAAATATTATTAAATATGAATTATCAGTTTGAAAGTTTTTCAATTCACACAGACCGGGATGACTAGTTTTATCATATTTTTTTCTTTGCTGAGTGTTTGGGCTTGTGGTAGAAGATATGTTTTCTATTGCCACTGGACTTGGCACATTCGTCGTTATCATTGTAGTATTTGTTATGTTATAATATATATCTGTATTTTTTGCTTCATTTTAGGTTTATCATACAAACGTTGCACAGCAAAAACACCATCCTGTGATAAATCAATACATTCTTTATGGTTATAAATCGGATACATGACAGATGTATTGTGAAATTCGTGTGTGTGATCAATTCCGATTGAGTGTCCTATTTCATGAGCGAGTGCAACTAAAAACTTGGTTGTGAAACATCATGATATTCTAAAGAAAACCCCCAATCTATTCCCTTGTTCATATGAATTTTAACAACATCTTGATTTTTAATAAATTTAAAAATATGAAACCATTTCTTCAACAGTGAGTCTTACTAAGACTACAAAACAAATTAATTTGAAACAACTACTTCTCTGGCTAATACCTCGACAGACATTGAATAAAATAAAATTAATTTGCGTGTTACGAATAGTACAACTATCAAAGCAACACTAATTTGAATAAAATTATTTGTGTTGAATAAACTAATAAATAATAAAATGTATTTTAAATTGTTTAAATATGACTATAACATGAAAAATTATGAACAAAATTTGAATTTAAACTGATTTCATTAAATTAAATTAGCAAAAGCAATTAAAAAATCTAGCATTTAAGTTTATAATCATCTGCAGACACACTTTCGCTCTCTTCAGTACAGCTTTATTATAAAATTTATTTTAAATACAAATAAAAACGATAATTAATAACGAGAGAAATAAATCTCTATGGACGTTTCTGCACTAATGTTTTACATAATAATATAAAAACTCCAGTTAACAGTTAAAACAACTACTCCCCGTACTTGGAGTTTTTACATTATTATGTAAAACATTAGTGTAGAAACGCTCATAGAGATTTATTTCTCTCGTTATTAATTATCATTATAAAGACTGCACTAGAAATTTCAATATTTAATTTGCATATTTGAATGCCGAGAGCGGGCCTTTTTTGTCTGTGGTGTCATCGTTTTTTAAACGCGCCTCGAAAATCGAACATCGGCAATGTTTCAATTCTAACTGGATTTGATTCATTCTCGTAGCGGCCTTCCGACAGGAAAGTACGTGCATCTTTCCTGTCGGAAAATTATGACACAGCTGCACTGAAGAGCTGTGATACAGCGAAACACGTGTCTGCAGATAGTCATTGCATAACACTTTTCGAGACGCAGTTAAAAAACGTAACACCACAAAAGTGTATATAGTGCTAAATATGATTTTAAACATGTAACGACAGCTAACAGTTATGTCATTCAATTCCCGGCGGTGCTTTAGTGCAGGGAGTAGTTGTTTTAACTGTTAGCTGGAATTTTTACATTATTATGTAAAACGTTAGTGCAGAAACGCTCATAGAGATTTATTTCTCTTGTTATTAATTATCGTTTTTATTTGTAATAAATTTAAAAATACGAAAACATTTCGTGAATCTACGACAATGAGTCTTACTAAGCCTACAAAACAAATTAATTTGAAACAACTACTTCCCTAGCTAATACTTCGACAGACATTAAATAATACAAATTAATTTGCGTGTTACAAATAGTACAACTATCAAAGCAACACTAATTTGAATGAAATTATTTCTGTTGAATAAACTAATAAATGATAAAATGTACTTTAGATTGTTTAAATGTAACTATAACATGAAAAATAAATTTTAAACTGATTTCAAATTAAATTAGCAAAAGCAATTAAAAAATCTAGCATTCAAGTTTATAATCATCTGCAGACACGTGTTTCGAACTTTCGCTCTCTTCAGTACAGCTTTATTATAAAATTGATTTTAAATACAAATAAAAACACTTACTAAAATAAATATATTGAAATATGATATCATCAAAATTAATTTATCCTATATATCACACGAAAAATATTTAAAATAAACATGTCAATATGTTCTCATTGAATCATTGTGAATATGGTCATTTCTGTTATATTAAAAATTTGTCATGATTATGTACTAGTCAAATCTCTAAACATAATGGGATAAAGTTTGTTTGCTCATCTTGCTTAAATTATTTTAGTTCTGAAACGAAATTATCTGACCATGAGATCTATTGTAGATAAGTTCTTTCATTAATGAGCAACCAATCAGATTCGTTCATTTTTGACAAACGCCGCATGCTACGCACACTTAAGGCGGCAATGTCACCGAGAACTGAAAAGCTCCCTAGGGAAATTATCGATAATTTCCCAGCTGTCAAGTTGACATTTATACCATATCCGCAGTTGCCCTTGAGTTAAAAAATACAATCGATCTGTCAATGTATAATCAGGTCCGTCCGAATCACGCTTCGGTATAGAATGTGATGAACCAACTAGTTAATAGAAAAAACGACACTAGAAAACACGGTTAAAAGTGAATACTTACGGGTGCCGTTCGAGCATTTTTGTGAGGTTAGGAAATACGAATTAAAACATAACCGCCAAATTATGACAAAAGACGGAGCGATACGCCAGAGGTACCAACTTACACGCTTAATCATTGTTCTTTCAAAATTGTTTATATAATAAATAACTTTTAATATTTTGTAAGTTATTCAAGAACTTATCTTACCGAATGCCCCTCGGGCAATGATAAATACACGATAATTTTGACTAGTTCCCTCAAGTGTGTTGCTTTAAGCAACACACTTTCGGGTAGTCAAAATTATCGCGGATTATCATTGCCCTTGGGACATTATATCTGAAAACTTGAAGAAACTCGTATAATTATACCTAGTGATGATAAATATTTGAAATTCTCCAGGTTTGATGCCACCATGTATCTACCTTACATTATTTATGCAGATTTTGAATCGTTAACTTAACCCGTAGATACCTGCGATCCCGACCCTTTAAAACCATTTAGTGATGTGTACCAAAATCATGTGCCTTTTAGTGTGGCCTATCAACTTGTATGTAATCATGATTCTTCATAAAATAATTTTCAATCATATCGCGGTACTAATCCTCAGAATTGGTTTGTTGAACAATTAAATATTGAAGTGTTAAATCTTCTATGAGAACTTTAGAAAATCATGAACTTGAACCGTTTCACAAAGAAACTAAATGTAATTTTTCAATTAAGGCGATTATTATTTCCCAATTTGTAATAATTGTAATTTAAAATGTAGAAAATCCAAGTATATACCAATAGTGTTTCACAATTTGTCTGGCTACGATGGGCATTTCATCATTGAATGTCTCAACTTTGACAATGCACGAATCAAAGTTCTGCCAATTACTAATGAAAACTATATTTCATTTAGTAAACAGTATGCAGGAATTACTATGAGATCCATAGATTCTCACAGGTTTTTGAGTGCATCACTAGAAACACTAGCAACTACCCCCGATATAAATGATTTCAAGTTCACAAAGGCAGCACATCCTGAAAATTTTGATTTGGTTACGAGAGAACAAGTTTTTCCATATGATTAACTAAATTCATGGTGTAAATTAAACGATACAAAATTACCATCAAAAGAAAATTTTTATAGTAAATTTTTAAACAAAGAAATCACGAGTGAAGATTATGAACATGCTAAATTAATTTGGGACACTTTTAACACTCAAACTTTGGGGGATTATTCAGATTTTTATTTAAAAATAGATGTTTTAATTTTATGTGATATATTTGAGACACTTTGAAAACTAACAATGTACCATATAATTACGGCCTAGATGCCGCCGCATTTTATACAGCGCCCGGACTTGCATGGGAATCAGCATTAAAATTTTCAAATATCACTTTAGAACTTTAGCGATATAGATATGATTCTGTTTATTGAGGAGTCGATTAGGGGGGGGGGCGCAAAGTGTGTACGGTTTTGCTGAAGGGAACAATAAATACTTGGAAAACTATGATATTAATAAGCCCGATAGTTTTATTATGAACGTGGATGCAAATAATTTGTATGGATGGACGTTATCCCATCCATTGCCAGTAGGGCAATTTAAATGGTTTGATCATTTAGAAATTGAACAAATGGAAACATTGATAATTCGAAATAATAATTTAAATTATTTCAACTCTGAGCATGAATCCTTTATTTTACAAGTTGATTTAGATTACCCCACCTATTTGCATGATCACCACTTCGATTTACCTTTTTGCTGCGAAGAGAAACAAACAGCAAACAGTGGTAATAATAAGAAATTATTCACGACTTTGCATAATAAACAGAAATATATTTTACATTATCAAAATTTAAAACAGTGTATCGAAAATGGTTTAGTTTTGAAAAAAATACATAGAGTTTTAAAATTTCGAACTGAAAAGTGTTTATTTCATTAAATACTCACCTTCGATCTGAAGCGCGAGCAGACTTTGAAAAAGATCATTTTAAACTGATGAATATTGCAAGATTCGGGAAACCAATGGAAAATATTAGGAATCATCGCGAGATTAAACTGGTGACAAGTTGGAAATGGGCAAAAAAGTACATTGCCAGACCAACATTTAAACACTGTGAAATATTTTCGGATAATTTCGTTTCAATAGAACTAAAAAATTCGAATATTAAATTTAATAAACCAATTTATGTTGGAATGGAATAATTATATCAGAAAGGATGTATCCCCATATTTACACACTAAACTTTTATATATGGGCGCGGATAGTTTTATGTTGCAGTTTAAAGATGAAATGGGGGTAAAGTAATTTCAAAAATGGTTTCACTCAGATCAAAAGTGTATTCAATTCGTGTAGAGGGTAAAAGTATTAAAAAAATTAAGGGGGTCAGTAAATCGGGAGTAAATCGTTTATCATTTGACGATTTTCTAGACGTTTTAGAAACTAATAATTGTCTCTATACACAGTTTAATACCATTAGATCGTTTAAACATAAATTATACTCTATTAAAATCAATAAATTGAGTCTAGATGGATCAGATGATAAACGATTTATTCAAAGTGATAATAATAGTACATTACCGTTTGGTCATTATAAAATTAAAAACTAGAGTGTAAGCAATGAAAATGTAATTTTAAAGTTTTTATTTATAGAAATTAATATATCGTTTGAATTATTTATGTAGTTAATGCAATTTTATGACTTTAACTGTATTTTAATATGTATTCTTTTAAGGTATTTTATTCATAGAAACTAATTTTTAATTGTGTATGTATGTATGTATAATTTGTTTTTATCATTTAATCATATATTTATTATATTACAGATATTCTTACGTGTAATGTTTAATTTTATATCCTTTTGTATTTTTTGTATTGCTCCAAATATATAACATTTTTTTACATAATAAACAAATATTATTATACAAATATATTTTCATTTCCTTTATTTCAACCTGAAAAGGGGGGAGGGAGAGAAAATAATGGGAAATAAACATTTATAAATTATTATTAATATATTTATTATAAAAAATATAAATATTTAATAAATAGAAAAAATAATGAATAAAAAATCTAACTAATAATAATTACAAATACTAAAATTATAAACTTATAAAAAAATATATAAAAACTAATATATAAATAATAATTAATAATAATGAATAAAAAAATCTAACTAATAATAATTACAAATACTAAAATTATAAACTTTTAAAAAAATGTATAAAAACTAATATATAAATAATAATTAATAATACTGATTAAAAATCTAACTAATAATAATTACAAATACTAAAATTATTAACTTATAAAAAAAAATATATAAAAACTAATTAGTACAATTATAAATACTATACCTAAAGATTATTCGGAATCCCAATTAATAACGGGTAAATCCTCCAATTTCTGGAAGTATGGGACTTCCGATTTCAAGAAAAGGGAGAAATCATCCGTTTTTATGAATTCGTTAATAATTTTTACGTTTTCGTGGGCGCCCACACAAAATGTATCCTCATGGTACATACATAAATTGGAGGTTTTTACCAAGTTAGTACACCCCTCCAATTTTTCGATGTTGATTATTTTATTCTGTAAATGTTTCTCCAAAAATGTCTTCTTTTGGTTGCCCTCAACCAAAACTATGTCCACCGCACTCTCTATAAATCTATTTAAAAGTTCACTAATACTGTCTAAGTTCACTAACCCCTCACTATAGTCCAGGCAGTGGTGGTGTTTTTCCAACCACCTGACCGATTTTTGATCCCTCTCGCTCAGCCACCTGAATTCGACGGGGGGCTTGAAGAAGAAGCTGTAGATTCGATCTCCTCGTAACCCCATCGCTAACTCCTTCGGGTGAAACTCCCCATCCACTTCAAACCCCTGCATGTCCATAATGATGAGAGCGATTGGGTCTCTCGGGGATGTGGTTGATGTTGATGTTGCCATTTTTTAAAGAACTTTTGATACAGTACCGGACAGAGGAGTATACTCAACGATATTATCGTTTAAAATGAGGCAGTAACAGCGAGTATTTGCTTTAAAAGCGTTCCATACCTCAAATTCGATGCGAATGTCGACAGTTGATGATTTTATACTCTCATTCTGATTGGACACATCGAATACAAATATCCCGTTTTCCTTAAATGCGGTAAATGACATAAATGGATTGTTTGGTTTACCAAAATAACTTTTTTGAAATTGGCAAAACATATTGAAAGTTGTTAAATAGTCACCATTGTTAAAATCTTGATTTAAATGATTGTATGGATAAAATTCCGAGTTTAGATAGATTCTTATATTTTTTACATCGCGATGATCAAATTTCGATGCGTAGGCTTTAGCAACAACTTTTCGAGCTGTTTGAAATGCTATAATTATATATCTAGGTTTTTCTAAATTGCTCGTGGTTTTTACGGCCCAAATAACATTTTTAGTTTGACGCATTTCGGGTAATTCGTGTAATTCCCACTTTCGGAATGGTATGTTAATATGAGGATCTTTTCTAATTTCGTTTAACAACTGAAGTTTAATTCATCATTTAATTGGATGTGGGGAACTCTCCATTCCACCGTATCAAGCCTAAATTTAATTTTATTTAAAACCGTAGGGTCCTCATCGCACTCGAAGCAATTGACATCGGTAGATGATCGTAGTAAAATAATTTCTTGTCTTACATTAACAATCAGTTTTTTGTAATCCTCTGCAAATCCTAATAAATTTTTTTGTTTGTGAAATAAGTTTAATTCACCAGTGTTGGCCCATCCTGCGAGAGCGAGATTTTTCAATTCCCCAGAATCTCCAAAAGATGCGTATCCCTTAAGAGTCGTTGTAATTCCTACATCTCTAGTTCTATCGAGCTCTGTCCCATTAAGCTCGTACCTTATCTCTTCAAATAAAAAAGCGAGCGCGTTCGTGACTAATTTAAAAGTTTTACCTGGTGTAACGGTATGCTCAATTTCACCCGCTAGATAAATATAACTATCGGTAGGAGATGTGTAAACATCTTGATTCTGAATTGAAATTCGAATCTCATCATTGTTTCTATAATTCAAGGATCTGGGCTGGTAAGTATGGTATTGACTTTGAGTGATACTTTCGTCGAATTGGACTTTTTCAAAAATATCAAGTTTTTCATGTTTAACTTTATACCCGAGAGAGATAAGTGTCACCTCCGTAAGAGATATGGATAAACTGGTCTTGGGCAATCCCCAACACCTCCTTTTATTTATATTTTTAAAATAAATCCCCATTTATGTTGTTATTGACTTAATAAATGTAAAACAAAAAAAAAAACAAAAAAAATGGTTTATAATGTTTTTAATTCCAATCTGACAATTATATTTTCACCTCTAAAATTTACAGGTCTTCCTTCCTGATCAATAACTTTTAAAATTAAGTTATCAATATTATTTCTTGAATGTATCGGCAAATATAAAATATTACGACGTTCTATATTTATTGCATATCCGGGATGAATGGCTGGAGAGAATTCGAACAGAGTGTGAGATAATTTGTCATCGTAATACGCCCCCATCACAATATTACACTCGATACGAATTGTATCAACTCTTATAACTTGCACAGGCAAATCCGATTCGTGAAGTTGGCCAGCTTTTAATATTTTTTCACCAGAAAACCCCAAAATTTTTCCAGTTGTTCCTTTACCGGGAGAAAAATCAATACCAAATTTACTAATAATTTGACACTTCAACGTTCGGTTTAAGTGATAGGATTTCGTCACTTTCTTTATTATCTGATAAAATGTTTCTTAAGTAACTAATTAAATATTTTTCGATATCGCGAATTTCATACGTAGGTATAGTGATGACTTGATCTTTGCAAATGAATTTATTACAACCGTCCTCTATTGGAGGATAATAATCCACGGATAGTTGATTGGTTACACCTTGCACGGTAAATGTCTGAGACATAATTAAGAAATTTGAACGCAATCACTACTATTTATACAAAAATTCTAAACAAAAATGGCCGCATTTAAATGAATTAAAATCTTGATGTTGTTTATAATTGTACCTAATTTCACAATTTTTATAATATTTTTTCGTTAATTCATATGGTGGTGGTAAATTACCGAAACTATCAAAGAAATTCACTCGATTTCCTCTTTTCTTGTAAGCCACCCAATGTGTACCAGAACCGTCTTTTGAATCTAGATTTATTATATCTGATTCATTATAATGAGGATACGGTGGAAGAGAGTCACGCATAAACAGCCCTCTGAAATGTTTCATATTATTGGCGAATTTGACTAGGTAAAGGTTGGAGAGTGCGCGTTTGGGGAGCTTGTTAGTTAGTTTTTTGGATATTGTTTTTTCAAATATAGACCCTTTCCTTTGCGACTTTTTCTATTTAAACCCTTTCCAGTTTTAACACCTCGCATGAAACTTTCTTTTTCTCTATTATGTCGTCTGAGTTCTTCTAATTGCGTCTTTTCATTAATCCCCGATTTGATCGCCTTACTAATAGATGCTGCACTTCCAGCAGCTGTTGCTAAAACTCCGAGAAGTGGTAGTAGCGGTAAAATACCTTCCTTTTTCTTTTTGTTTGGGATTCGTAATACATGAGGTTTTTTATATTATCTCGTAATACTTTTACTCGATGATTTCTTTTTAATTTTAGAGCGGCGTTTATTGCCAATTTTAGTGCGATGTCTATTGAATTTTCTACCGGGCCCAAAGTATTGATATCCCGGGAGATGTATATATATATATATATATATATATATATATATATATATATATAGCACACTGTTTATTTTTTAGTTTATTAGTACGATGGTGGTATTACAGCAGATAATCATTTCAAGCACGGTCCTTTTTTACCAAATTCAATTAGAGCATTAATTTGCGGTCCATCGAATTGTGGTAAAACAAATATTCTTTTCTCTTTACCTTTTCACGAAAATGGTCTTAAATTTGAGAATGTTTATGTATATTCCAAGTCTCTATATCAACCAAAATATCAGTTTCTCGAAGAAACATTGAATGAAATACCTGAAATTGGTTATTTTCCATATAAAGAAAACGTCGAAATTACAAGTCCTGAAGATGCTAAAAATAATTCTATATTTATTTTTGATGTTGTAGCCTGTGATAAACAGAGAAAAATAAGAGACAGCTCTTATTTACACAGTCTCCTCTATTCCTTAATTTTGAAATAGTTTGTTATCTGATGTGTATAATAAATGAGTGAAAAGGTTAAAAAGGAACTTATCTATGTTAAACGATCGATTCGAAAAAAAGTATTAGCTCTTAAATTTAAACGATCCGAAGGTGATGAAACATTAAAAACGGCGTATAAACCTTTAATTGAACCAATTAAACAATTGAACCAATTAAACAATTGTTATAATCATCTAATATTACCAATTCCTTTAGTCCGGCAACGGTCTTAGTAAAACAGTCTCCTATAAAACCTAAACAAGAAAAATTGAAAAAATTGAAACTGATAAAGTTACACCTAAAACTTATAAAATATATGTAGGAAGAAAACCCTCCCCATTATTTAAACAATTAGCAACACCTGAAACGTGTGAGAGCTTGCTTTAACAATCACACTCCGATGACGATAATAATGATGATGATGCATTCATAGAAGAAGATTATACTAATAGTCTTATTAGAAGAAGAATTCTAAGCGAGGGTGGTATTCGAGAATAACTACAGCAATATCCTCCTATAGTTAGACAATATTTAATTGGATATTCGGGTAAATAAAAAAAGAGATAAATAAGTATTTGATTTATTTATTAATAAAACATTAGATGCATCAATTATATTTTATTATTAACACATTCGAGACATTTATATTTCGGCGGTGGGGGTCCGTCAATGTGATCTTCGTTCGCTGATAAGTTGTGATGTTGAAAACAGGGGAGTCTCCATTGCAATTCACTATCGAGTTTGTACTGTTGCGAAAGATCCGGCCAAATGCTCAAAAGTTCCAAGGGGGTTACATGATATCTTATATTTTTACAGGTTTTAAAACAACATGTGTGACAACACATTGATTTATTCGAGACATGTTTTCTTTTGAAACTCCGAAATTTATTCACACACTTGTAAAAATCAATACGATGCTTAATTTCACTAATCGATGTCGATAGAACCAAAAGTCTTTTTTTCAATTCTTTACTTCTCCTTCGTTATTCTTCTTTACCATTGAATGGTCGGTGATGAAGTCGACGCCGATGGTGTGAAGCAGATGTTGTCACTGAACGTATCATAACGCTCTCTAAGTGATACTAAATCTTTTTGAAACTTTTCGTTATCAAAATGGAGAATTTCAAACAAAAATTCCAAGTTTTCTTTTTCTACACTCGACTCGGACGACTGTGTTCCCGGACTTTTCGATGATGACTGAATAAGAGTATTTTTACATGCTTGGGTAATTTCAGCAGAATCAAATAATGTTCGGACGACATTCAAAAACTCCATCAGACGAGTGTTGTAAAGGTTAATGAATTGTAGGCGTTCCAGTCGTGAAATGCGAAATTCGATGAGATGAAGTAAATTATCCAATGCACGGAATGATATTTTATCGATTATAAGCGAATGAGGGCTGGCGCAGATGCCACAGGTGATAGGTTTGGAGCAGGGAGTGGTGTGGTTGTGGAAATCCATGCAGGAGGAGCATTGTATGGGGCGGAGAGGGAGTGGGGCGGATGGTTCAGCAAAGCGCCTGAAGGGGCCGACTAGAATACCATCTGATGATGGTGAGAGGTTCGCCGACGAGTTTGGGGAGGTGGTCGCTAAGAATCTTATTGATGTTGGCATTGTAGGATCGAACCGATACTAGTGGATTGACGGGGGCAGGGGGGAAGGAAATGGAGGCGATATCAAGGTTGAACGGTACCTGAAGTAGCACTTTGGTAAAGTTTGTGTAGTTGAGGAAGCGAGAGGGGATGCCAGCTATGTTGTAGTAGTGCACGTTCCTTTTAATGGCGGCAGCATACGAGGGAGGCGTAGCGGTGGTGGCGTTGGACCTGGTGCGGGGCTGTACTCGGGTCCAGCCGGCTTTCTGTGGTGGTCCAGTTGACGGTGGATGGTTGGCCAGAGCATTAGTGGGGGTTTGCAGTTGAATTCCCCTGGAGATAACCTCCAGGTGCTGGGGGGCCTGGTGCACCAGGAGTCTGTGAACTCCATGAAGATGGCGTCGTGGGGTTTGGCTTGGTAGAGTCGTTGGCGGTAGAGTCCAAGGCGGAGGTAGAAGCGGCGGTGGCGGTAGCGGTTTCGGCGGTCGGTGAGGAGGTGGGGGACTCCGAAGAGTAGGAGTAGGGGATGGGGGTGGAGGTGTGGGCGAGCACGAAGTGAGGCGAGGGCAGTGAAGGAGAACGTGGAGGAGGAGATGTCGTGATGGGTGTCGCTATGAAGTCATCGTTTGGAGAACGCTTTTTCTTGTTTTTCTTTGTCATGCTTGGAACGTCTGGCGCGGACGGAGGTCAGACGTGAACTGTGAACGTTACCAGACATTTAAGTAGGAGGTGGTTCTAAACAGGACGAACGGATGCATGAATAAAAACAATTTTTGCCGATCTACTTCTAGCGGCTCCATAGAATTAAGGGAACACGCAGAACATTTACCGGCGCATTGCGGTTGGTACGGCAGTGCTCTACAACTCACAGTCGGCACATATTTAGTTCGCTGATTGCAGCACTATAGAAAACTGCCCAAAGGCACAGACTACTGTAGTACATCGAAGTAAATATGTGCCGACTGTGAGTCACTACTCATGCGCCATCTATTTCCCTTTACCCACAAAAATTTGGTAAAGTACCCCTTCTTTCGATTTTGACGAACTTTGTACGTTTCTCATACTCATACTGTAGACGAGTGAACAATCATCAAACACCCGCACAATCAGTTTTAATTCGTTATCGCCAGTTTCCAAATCGTATCCACCAACACTGTCGATATTTTTATTATTTTCTCCATCGATTTTAATTCGTTTTCCACAACTGCACAGAATAGAACTTTTACGTTTTTTATTCTTCGATTTCGATGTGCAATTATTACTTAGATATTTCGAAATCCTAGAATATTGCTGATGAAGAAGTTCTTGCCATTCGGAATGAATGAATTAGACGTTCAATTTGAGATTTTCAGGTGCAATTTTAATCGTCGGATAAAAGCCTCGAACTGCACTCAAACCCACAGATACAAACAGACGTTTTCGATGATTCAATTCATATTTTACTTCGCCTATTAATCTATGTTCGTTACAAATATCCACATCGTAATTCCTAAACATTTCATCTAGAAAATCGAAAGGGCCGTGACCCTCATCTTCATCACATAGGTCAATTACTGAATCTGAATCACATTAATCTTCATCTTTAACATCAACTTGCATGGTATTATTTTCATTTCTTGAAGAATCGGCCTTGCTATCGATACTGTTACAGCTGCCACTAGAGAGGCTGATACTGCTACCGCTGCTTCTGCTGCTGCTACTATCGTTTGCTTTTTTTTTTCATTAAAATAATGTTTGAATATTTGTTTTGTAAAAGAAAAATTGTATTTATAGTTACAATCAGTTTTCAGAAAATACATCAGGATAGGAGCTATTATAAATCTGAAGCATCTGAATGATGATAAATGTTTTATATGGAGCATAATGGCATGTTTATTTAAACCAGAAAGTAATAAAAATGTGTGCAGGGCAAGCTCATATCCACAAAATATTGACGAAATTTTTAATTTAAGAGGAATCCATTTTCCAATAAAAATTATGGATATTAAAAAAATTGAAAAAATGAATCCAGAAATGTTTATGGTATAAAAAAATCAAAATTAATTTATGCTGTATATCACACAAAAATATTCAAAATAAACATGTCAATATGCTCTACATTGAACGGGATCATGGTGAATATGGACATTTCTGTTATATTAAAAATTTGACACGTCTTAATTGCTACTGTAATGGAGGAAGATAATCCTCCTTGATTATTACGAGCTGTCCTTCCTTTGGCCTGTCACCTGTAGTCTTCCATTTCTCTCGCTTATGTAGCTCAGATAGATATTCGCGACTCCATAGTTTCTATATATGTTGACGCATCTTTTGGAGATGTCATATCTTCTCCGATTAGAAAATGAGCAGGAGTTAAAATATTGCAGTCATTAGGGTCGTTAGTAAGCGGGCACAGTGGTCTTGAATTTAATACGGCTTCAATTTGTACCAGTAAGGTGTATAGTTCTTTAGCGGTTAGTAAAGCCCTTCCAGTTACTCTGTTAAGATGACCCTGCGTACCCTGGCTTCCAATATGAAGATTAGACTGATGCACACTAATGGCGATAAGTTTGGTAATTTCGTGATTAGCTGGCAACACAATGGGACATCGACGATTTACTGTCAAGTCGCTGTGTACAAGACGCTCACCAACACGAATCAATCCATCGGAGTCCACAAATGGATTGAGTGTAACTAAGTGGCTGGTTTTGTGAACATAGGCACCTCTGGCTAATAACTCCCTTTCACGATTAAAGTTCATACACTGCACATTTCGAATCAGCACGTTAGTTGCCTGGTTTAAGTCTGTTATTGTTAAAGGTCCACTATGTATCACGTTACGCGCCAGTATATTTGTTTTAAATCGCAGTACGTACGCAATCACTCGAACTGTTTTTTCAAACGTTGAACATTTTGGAATTATATAGTCTTTGGTACACACACTAGCAAGGTTGCACTTCAATTCAGGGGGTGACTCAGCAGGAATATATTCGTCTGTAGTTATACTATTCAGCAGGAACGTCGGGCCCTTCCACCATAGTTGACTATTTCTGAGAACATCAGCCGTTGTGTCCCGAGAGATGATGTCTGCTGGCTTTTCCTTTGTTGAGACGTGTAACCAAGATTGAGGGTTTGTTAATTTATGAATTTCTCCAATTAGATTTGCTACGAACGTTTTAAAACGTCTTGAGTCCGACTTTATCCATGACAACAATATCGTGGAATCAGTGTAGTAAAATCATTTACATTGCTGAAGATTTAGTGACTCACTTACTCGTTTACATAACTCTGCTAATAGAACAGCAGCACAAAGTTCCAGTCGTGGGATGCTGGTTGTCTTGACAGATGCCACTCTGGATTTAGCACATAGAAGATGGCTGCATATCCGTTGACCTTGCAGCATTCTGACTACGTAAATACACGTACCGTAGGCATGTTCCCTGGCGTCTGTGAATCCATGTAGTTCCAGGTCACACCCCGTCGCCGAAGTTACCATTCTCGAAATAGAAAGTGATGCCACTTGCTTCAAATTTTCAGCATACTCGAGCCAGCGTTGAATGTATGATTCGGGCCATCCACACTTGGATCTCCATAAATCTTGAATAAGAATATTGCCAGCAATTATAATAGGTCCAACTAAGCCTAGCGGATCATACACTCGAGATATTTCTGACAAGATATTGGGTTGAAGTCAGCAAATAGTTCTGTATTATTGCTTGCCCAACGCTTGAGCTCAAATCCTCCCCTGGCGAGAAGAGAATTAGTTTGATCACGCACATTTTTTAAATCACTTAGAGTATCTGCACCCATTATCAAATCATCCACGTAAAAGTCTGATAAACACCTCTGACTTCCAATTGGGTAAACATAGCACATATTTTGAGCCACTTCTCGAAGAGCATGAATAGCGAGAGATGAAGCACTTGACGTTCCGTATGTTATCGTAGTTAACTCATACGTGGTTAACAAATCTCCTCGGTTATTTCTTCACCAGAGTAGCTGGTATTTAATATCTTCGGGTCTCACCTTTACCTGACGATACATTTTCGCGACATCAGCGGTGACAACATATTTCCAACAGCGCATCCGTAGCATAATGGAAAATAAATCACTTTGTAGTTAGGGACCGACCATTAAAATGTCGTTAAGTGAAACTCCTGTACTGGTGGGAGCTAACCCATTGAAGACAACTCGCAGCTTAGTAGTTGGGCTATCTTGTTTAAATACGCAGTGTTGCGGTAAATAATAGCCATCCTTTGTGTCTCCATTGGCTTTCCTCATATGTCCTGACTTCAGATATTCCTCCATGAAGGAGGATAGGTGTCAGGCGATTTGGCAAGCCGGCGTTCTAGAGCAAAAAACTTCCGTTTTGCGGATTCATCCGAGTCACCCAGTCTACAAGGATCCTCCTTAAAGGGAAGCGCCACTTCAAACAGACATGTTTCATCACTCCTGAAGTTCCGTTGAAAGTGTTCCTCACATCTGTCGTCAGCAGGTGTGAGAGTTTCGTTTCTGTAGCTCTCTAGTTCCCAAAATTTTGTCACTATGTCCTCTAATCGTACCATTGATACACCGGCTTATTTTGTTGTATAACTTCCGGTTCACTCGGTAACTGCCCATAAATTATCCAGCCGAAATGGGTATTGTAAAGCGAAGTTCATCTTTAACCGACCGTCGCGCACTATATCGTAATAATGTCCATTACCGATTAATAAGTAATTTCACGAGGTTCGTAGAATTCCGGATCCGCTAACTCGATACCAGCAGGTATCCGGGAAGAATCCCAACTGCTATAATCGGAACATTAGTGTTGATGTACCGCAGTCCTAGTCATTTAACACATGACTCGGTTATGAGGTTTGATTGCGAACCAGTGCCCAAAAGAGCTCGTGATTCTTGTTCGTGTCCATGAATGTCTTGGATAATCACTTTACACGTTGATAATATCACTTTAGATGGCATATATGCAAAATTTACTGCGGATATAGATGGACTAATTGAACTAGCTGGTGTTGTTGATGCGACAGATTCCGACTGATTTGAATTTGATTGTTGTGATATATGTAAAATAGTATGATGAGGCTTATTACATAATCGACAGGAACTTGATTCGCATTTTTGAGTCGAATGATTTTTTCTAAGGCAGTTAAAACACCAGTGGTTTCTTTTAGCAGTATTGATCCGCTCTGCTACACTCATTTCTGTAAAATTTCCACATTTATAAATCGTGTGGTTTCCGTTACACAGACTGCATTTTCGATCCACGGTATTTGTGTGTAACAATTTTGCTTTATGGGATACGGGCAGGTTGTTAGTTCTAAACACATTGTCTTTAGCCGCCTCCAATTATTTGCACTTTGCAGAAAGGAAAGTCTCAAGCTCATCTATAGTTGGTATGTGGTCACACGTACGCCCTTCCCACTCTTTCTGGAGATTTATATCCAATTTGTCTGGTACCAATGCGACTATAAAATCGTCATAATAATTTGTAGGCCGGTTTACTACCTTTAAATACGATATGTTGATTGCCAAGATATCCATTAAACACCTCAGTGATATGTGGTCATCTTTCTTCATATCTGGAAGGTTCAATAATGCGTGCATGTGTTTCTTGAATATGAATCGCTCGTTTTGATAGCGATTATTCAGACGATTCCAGACGATTTCGTAGCCAACATCTGAAACTTGTATACACTTTAAAATAGTTGCAGCTTCTCCCTTTAGAGCCCCTTGCAAGTAGTGGAACTTCTGTACATTTGTTAATATTGTGTTGTTATGAATGAGTGATAAAAACGAGTCACTAAACCGCGTCCAATCGTCATAGTTTCCGCTAAATGTTGGAATTTCAATCGCTGGTAGACGTACTTCAGGGGTTTGTGATACCACAGATCCATTTGTGGGAGTTTGTACTTGGGGGAGTTTTGAAGTCGCCGATATAGGTACCTCCATGTACCTGGTTTTAAATGTGTACACCTCTTCACTGATATCTACATCCACCGTAGAAAATTCATCGGCAATATCCTCGATTTAATCGATTTTTGGGCGGAAATCCTCGATGTACATTTGAATTCTAGAGATTTCTTTTGCAGTCTGAGAAGTTTCTATTTTGTTCAAGTACTCTTCAAACTGTGAAGCACTTTTGATGATTCTCTTCTTCTTAGTTTGAAGCCTTTTAATGATTGCAGTAGCTATGATGCACTTGTTTAGCTATTGTTGTGTCGGGACGGAAAATCGACGAACGAGTGGATTAAAACACATACGAGAGCTCGAACGTCGCACACACAAAGCTCGACCCGAAACATTCTTAGAACACGGTAACAAGATGCACGGCGATCACGGCGATACACGAACTCAAGACACGATAGACGAGTAAGTTGTGAAATAAGTAAACACAAAAAATACGTGAAACTTGTATATAATTGACTCAATGTTTATGAATTAACCCATCCGGTTCGAAGGACCATGTCTACGCGGTTTCCGCGATTTGGTTTTAAAATTACTTAAACAAATTTCTTTATTCACATAAAATGTGCGTCGTGTTAGAAATAATGATAGATATTATTAAACAAATACAAATAAAAATAAATTCAAATAAGGTTAAAGCAAAGAATAAGTTGAGCTAAATGACATTAAAGAAACACAAATAAAATATAAGAAAAATCTAACACAAAAAGGAAATACAAGTTTCGCGCAAATTTGACAACTTACTTTTTAAATGTTACAAACTCAGCCATGGCTGCAACGTGTGCACTCGGGCGAAAGCAAGTAAATTAACGAAACTAAACATTACTCTCCATTCGCACACTGATCGGCGTGAACAATGGGAGAAAGTTTGTTTGCTCATCTTGCTTAAATTATTTTAGTTCTGAAACGAAATTATGTGACCATGAGATCTACTATAGAAGCATGAAGAAACTCGTATAGTGTTACCTAGCGACGATGATAAATATTTGAAATTCTCCAGGTTTGATGCCACCATGTATCTACCTCACATTATTTATGCAGATTTTGAATCATTAACTTTACCCGTAGATATCTGCGATCCCGACTCTTTAAAACCATTTAGTAATGTGTACCAAAATCATGTGCCTTTTAGTGTGGCCTATCAACTCGTATGTAATCATGATTCTTCAAAAAATAATTTTCAATCATATCGCGGTACTAATTCTCAGAATTGGTTTGTTGAACAATTAAAAACTTAAATCGTTTCACAAAGCAACTAAATGTAATTTTTGTAATGACAATTTTTCATTACCATAACCATTATACAGGCGATTATTATTTCCCAATTTGTAATAATTGTAATTTAAAATGTAGAAAATCCAAGTATATACCAATTGTGAAACACTATTTGTCTGGCTACGATGAGCATTTCATCATTGAATGACAATGCACGAATCAAAGTTCTGCCAATTACTAATGAAAACTATTTTTCATTTAGTAAACAGTATGCAGGAATTACTATGAGATTCATAGATTCTCACAGGTTTTTGAGTGCATCACTAGAAACACTAGCAACTACCCTCGATATAAATTATTTTAAGTTCACAAAGGCAGCATATCCTGAAAATTTTGATTTTGTTACGAGATAACAAATTTTTCCATATGATTACCTAAATTCATGGTGTAAATTAAACGATACAAAATTACCATCAAAAGAAAATTTTTATAGTAAATTGTTAAACAAAGAAATCACGAGTGAAGATTATGAACATGCTAAATTAATTTGGGACACTTTTAACACTCAAACTTTGGGGGATTATTCAGATTTTTTTTATTAACATGTGGCATACCAAATTGATTATCATCAGGATAATTAGATGTATCAAAATATTTCACACAATCTCTTTTAATTATATCATAAATATTTATCTGATTATGGAGGGATTTATTTTAAAAATGTAACATAAAACTATCCGTGTCCATATATAAAAGTTTGGTGTGTCAATATGGCGATACATCCTTTTTGATATAATTTTGTTTTCTTTACATTCACGCAGAGACCCCTTTTATCCATATACCTCTCAACTCTTCCTAACATATCTTTCATCTCTCCCAATTCCCTCGCCAGTAGCACTATATCATCCGCAAGTTTTAGTTCTATTGAAACGAAATTATCCGAAAATATTTCACAGTGTTTAAATGTTGGTCTGGCAATGTACTTTTTTGGCGATTTCCAACTTGTCACCAGTTTTATCTCGCGATGATTCCTAATATTTTCCATTGTTTTCCCGAAACTTGCATTATTCATCAATTTAAAATGATCTTTTTCAAAGTCTGTTCGCGCTTCAGATCGAAGGCGAGTATTTAATGAAATAAAAGGCTCCATCCACTTTTCAGTTTGAAATTTTAAAACTTTATGTATTTTTTTCAAAACTAAACCATTTTCGATACACTGTTTTAAATTTTGATAATGTAAAATATATTTCTGTTTATTATGCAAAGTCGTGAGTAATTTCTTATTATTACCACTGTTTGCTGTTTGTTTGTGTTCACAGCAAAAGGGTAAATCCGAGTGGTGATTTAAAAATATATAAAAACGAATTAGTAACGAATAAAATCTATTTGGTATTAGGTGGAGAATAACACTTGTTTTGTTCCATATTGTTTTTATTTCAGTCAGGCAACTGAAAATAAAAACAATATGGAACAAAACAAATGTTATTCTCCACCTAATAGTAATATCTGTTTCCATCAAGAGTGTAGCGCAACAAGCATTAACTTTATTAAAATCTATTTAATTAAAAAATATATAAATAATAATTAATAAAAATGAATAAAAAAATATAACTAATAATAATTTCAAATACTAAAATTATAAACTTATAAAAATATATATATATAAAATCTAATTAGTACAATTACAAATACTATACCTAAATATTATTCGGAATCCTGATTAATAACGGGAAAATCCTCCAATTTCTTGAAGTATGGGACTTCCGATTTCAAGAAAAGGGAGAAATCATCCGTTTTTATGAACTCGTTAATAATTTTTACGTTTTCGTGGGCGCACACACAAAATGTATCCTCATGGTACATACATAAATTGGAGGTTTTTACCAAGTTAGTACACCCCTCCAATTTTTCGATGTTGATTATTTTATTCTGTAAATGATTCTCCAAAAATGTCTTCTTTTGGTTGCCCTTAACCAAAACTATGTCCCCCGCACTCTCGATAAATCTATTTAAAAGTTCACTAATACTGTCTAAATTCACTAACCCCTCACTATAGTCCAGGCAGTGGTGGTGTTTTTCCAACCACCTGACCGATTTTTGATCCCTCTCGCTCAGCCACCTGAATTCGACGGGGGGCTTGAAGAAGAAGCTGTAGATTCTATCTCCTCTGTACCCCATCGCCAACTCCTTCGGGTGAAACTCCCCATCCACTTCAAACCCCTGCATGTCCACAATAATGAGAGCGATTGGATTTCTCGGGGATGCAGCTGATGTTGATATTGGCATTCTTTTTTTTTTTTTTTAAGAACTTTTGACTCAGTACCGGACAGAGGAGTATAGTCAACGATATTATCGTTTAAAATGAGGCAGCAACAGCGAGTATTTGCTTTAAAAGCGTTCCATACCTCAAATTCGATGCGCATGTCGACAGTTGATGATTTTATACTCTCATTCTGATTGGACACATCGAATACAAATATCGCGTTTTCCTTAAATGCGGTAAATGACATAAATGGATTGTTTGGTTTACCATAATAACTTTTTTGAAATTGGCAAAACATATTGAAAGTTGTTAAATAGTCACCATTGTTAAAATCTTGATTTAAATGATTGTATGGATAAAATTCCGAGTTTAGATAGATTCTTATATTTATTACATCGCAATCATCAAATTTCGATGCGTAGGCTTTAGCAACACCTTTTCGAGCTGTTTGAAAAGCCATAATTATATATCTAGGTTTTTCTAAATTGCTCGTGGTTTTTACGGCCCAAATATTATTTTTAGGTTGGCGCATTTCGGGTAATTCGTGTAATTCCCACTTTCGGAATGGTATGTTAATATGAGGATCTTTTCTAATTTCGTTTAACAACTAAAGTTTTAATTCATCATTTAATTGGATGTGGGGCACTCTCCATTCCACCGTATCAAGCCTAAATTTAATTTTATTTAAAACCGTAGGGTCCTCATCGCACTCGAAGCAATTGACATCGGTAGAGGATCGTAGTAAAATAATTTCTTGTTTTACATTCACAATAAGTTTTTTTTAATCCTCTGCGAATCACCAGTGTTGGTCCATCCGGCGACAGGGAGATTTTTCAATTCTACAGAATCTCCAAAAGACGCATATCCCCTAAGGCTTGTTGTAATTCCCACATCGCTATTTCTATCAAGTTCTGCCCCGTTTTACCTGCTGTGACGTTATGTTCACTTTCATCCGCTAGATAAATATAATATGAGGAGATGTGTAAACATCTACATTCTGAATTGAAATTCGAATCTCATCACTTTTTCTATAATTCAAGGATCTGGGCTGGTAAGTAAGGTATTGACTTTGAGTGATACTTTCGTCGAATAGAACTCTTTCAAAAATATCAAGTTTTTCCATATTTAAGTTTATCCCCGAGAGAGATGAGTTTTTCAAGATTCTTACGTGTCACCTCCGTACGAGATGTGGATGTACTGGTCTTGGACAATCCCCAACACCTCCTTTTATTTATATTTTTGAAATAAATTCCTACTTATGTTGTTATATTGACTTAATAAGTGCAAAACGAAAATAATTTACAATGTTTTTAATTCCAATTTGACAGTTGAAAATATTCACCTCTAAAATTTACAGGTCTTCCTTCCTAATCAATAATTTTTAAAATTATGTTATCAATATTATTTATGTTTCAGCAAATATAAAATATTACGCGGTTCTATATTTATTGCATATCCGGGATCGATGGCTGAAGAGAATTTGAACAGAGTGTGAGATAGATGCGAATTGTATCAACTCTTATAATTTGCACGGGCAAATCCGATTCGTGAAGTTGGCCAGCTTTTAATTTTTTTTCACCAGAAAACCCCAAAATTTTTCCAGTTGTTCCTTTACCGGTAGAAAAATCAATACCAAATTTACTAATAATTTGACACTTCAACGTATTAGTATTCGGTTTAAGTGATAGGATTTCGTCACTTTCTTTATTATCTGATAAAATGTTTCTTAAGTAACTAATTAAATATGTTTCGACATCGCGAATTTTATACGTAGGTATAGTGATGACTTGATCTTCGCAAATGAATTTATTACAACCGTGCTCTATGTTTGGAATTGAATTGTACGTATGAAATCCAATTAATCCTAAACAATATGATCGATCGTGATTTAATTCGATTGGGGGATAATAATCCACGGATAGTTCACTGGTTACACCTTGCACGGTAAATGTCTGAGACATAATTAAGAAATTTGAACGCAATCTCCACTATTTATACAAAAATTCTCAGCAAAAATGGCTGCATTTAAATGAATTAAAATCTTGATGTAGTTTATAATTGTACCTAATTTCACATTTTTTAAAATATTTTTTCATTAATTTATATGGTGCTGATAAATTACCGAAACTATCAGAGTAATTCACTCGATTTCCTCTTTTCTTGTAAGCCACCCAATGCGTACCAGAACCTTCTTTTGAATTTAGAGTTATTATACCTGATTCATTATAATGAGGATACGGTAGAAGAGAGTCACGCATAAACAGCCCTCTGAAATGTTTCATATTTTTAGCGAATTTGACTAGGTCAAGGTTGGAGAGTGCGCGTTTGGGGAGCTTGTTAGTTAGTTTTTTGGATATTGTTTTTTCAAATATAGACCCTTCCCTTTGCGATTTTTTCTATTTAAACTCTTTCCAGTTTTAACACCTCGCATGAAACTTTCCTTTTCTTTATTATGTCTTCTGAGTTCTTCTAATTGCGTCTTTTCATTAATCCCCGATTTGATCGCCTTACTAATAGATGCTGCACATCAAGCAGCTGTTGCTAAAACTCCGAGAAGTGGTAGTAGCGGTAAAATACCTTCCTTTTTCTTTTTGTTTGGGATTCGTAATACATGAGGTTTTTTATATTATCTCGTAATACTTTTACTCGATGATTTCTTTTTAATTTTAGAGCGGTGTTTACTACTACCGGTAACCAATCGGGCAGCAATTTGTTCACCAATTTTAAAATAAATAATAAATAATTCCATATTTATTTTTGATGGTGTAGCCTGTGATAAACAGGAAAAAATCGGAGAATTTTTTAGTAAGGGTCGTCACAAAGATCATTTCATCTTTGTCAAACGTATACGAGAATTCCAAAACATTTAATTAGGGATAATGCAAACCTAATTATATTGTTTAAACAGAATGACCTGATCAGGTTAGTAGTGACATGACTTTTAATAAATTTAAAGAATTGTGTGTGGAATGTTGGAAAAATAATTATGGATTCATTACTATTAATAAAGATTCGCCTAATAACATAGGGATATATAGTAGTGGAGAATTAACAAGGGTATCATTCAATCGGAGAGTGGCTGTTGAGGGGTATCAGTATAAAATAGATCTCTTTAAAACAGGTCACTTTAAAAACAGGTTTCTTTAAAAGAGGTCTCTTTAAAAACAGCTCTTATTTACACAGTCTCCTCTATTCCTTAATTTTAATTTAGTTTGTTTTCTGGTGTGTATAATAAATGAGTGAAAAGGTTAACGATCGTTTCGAAAAAAAGTATTAGCTCTTAAATTAAAACGATCCGAAGATGATGAAACATTAAAAACCGTGTATAAACCTTTAATTAAACCAATAAAACAATTGTTAAAATCATCTAATATTACTAATTTCTTTAGTCCGGAAATGGTCTTAGTAAAACAGTCTCCTATAAAACATAAACAAACAAAAAAAATAAAAAAATTGAAACTTATAAAGTTACACTTAAAACTTATAAAATATATGTAGAAAGAAAGGACTCCCCATTATTTCAACAATTAGCAACACCTGAAACGTATGAGAGCTTGCTTGAACAATCACACTCCGACGACGATAATAATGATGATGATGCATTCATAGAAGATTATACTAATAGTCTTATTAGAAGAAGAATTCTAAGCGAGGGTGGTATTCAAGAATATTTACAACAACATCCTCCTATAGTTAGAAAATATTTAATTGGATATGTGGCAGATCACAAGAATGTGGATTTTGACCAATCCGTAGGTACAGGTGTCCGTTTCGATTTATATACAAATAAAATGTTTGTGGGAGACAAGGAGATTGATATTAACAATGATGGTAATATTAACATAGACGGGGAAGTATTCGCAGGTTCTGAAGGTTTATACGAACTTTTTTTCTAAAAAAGATAATGAAACATATTTTAATCTGTTGGTTTTTACAAATGCTTTACGTAGAAATCTTGATCCTACGAAACAAATTCAAGGTAATCCTTCACTTAAATATCGATAAATTATTAAACCCTTATTAAGTGAATATTCCCAACGTAAAGGAAATGTTTCAAAACTACATCACCATCGACAGAAATAAAAATATTCTAACGTGGAAATCTTTACGCAAGCCCCCATGATTCTCGACCATCGAATTGTATAAAAAGCTGGTCTGGACCTAGTAAAAAAACCGGATTGGGATTCCACTCGTTGAAAATAAACCGTTTCGATATATGTATTGGAACGATCCTAATGAACTAATTGAGCATTTGTGGTTACTTTGCGCATCGAAAAGAGCCGGTAATACCGCCCATGATAATTGTATTGCCTCCATAGAGGAAGACTTACGTGAAAACAATATAATATTGTAAATATCAAGAAAATCGTTTAGTCTCAGTATGAGCGTCGACAATTTTGGAATGGAAGATACTCTTCGAAACCCGCCGAATCTATAAGAGGACCACCCGTTCCAGGGTTTTCATTTACTATGGATGGTGACTTTGATATCGGTGCAAAACGTTTGAGACATTTAAAATCACTGGAATCGGACGATGCAGTTACAATACAAAGTTATATGTAGATCAATCATCTATGAAGCAAAACATTGAAATTACGAAGTTGTCTGAACAAATCGTCGATTTTGCGAATTCATGGAACGTCGATGTCGCCTTGATGAAATCCAAAATTATTAGTACTCTTCATTTTGATTTTGAGAAAATTTTGGATTCGATTAATCAAAAAAATGGATTTAGTTACTTTGAAAATTTTACCTTCAGTCATTCAAAATAAATTTGATCATGCTTTTAAAGATATTTTCCCCATAATTAAGAAATTGGGAAATTTCACTGATGATCTTTCAAAAAAAAAAAAAAACTAGAAGCTACAAATGATCTTTCAATAAGTTTGGCGCAAACTGATGCTGCTTTAGCAGATTAATAAAAATATGGCACGTAAAGGACGGTCTCTCGTTATGGAAGACGGCGGTGCTAAATTAAAAAAAAACTCAAATCGAATTAAGGGGAATGTTATTAAAGAACTCCACAAACCTGCACGAGTTAATTTTAAATGACCGCATTTAAATGAATTAAAATTTTGATGTTGTTTATAATTGTATCTAATTTCATAATTTTTGAAATATTTGTTTGTTAATTCATTTGGTGGTGGTAAATTACCAAAATTATCAAAGTAATTGACCCGATTTCCTCTTTTCTTGTAAGCTACCCAATGCGTACCAGGAAAATCTTTTGAATCTAAATTTATTATACCCGATTCATTATAATGAGGATTTTTTAGTTTATTAGTACGATGAGGACGGTGAAACAGAGCATACGATTACCAGTTATGAATTTTGACATTATGACGGGGGGTCAATTCAATTAGAGCATTAATTTCCGGCCCATCGAATTGTGGTAAAACAAATATTCTCTTCTCTTTACTTTTTCACGAATATATATATATATATATATATATATATATATATATATATAAATTTGATAATGTTTATGTATATTCCAAGTCTCTATATCAACCGAAATATCAGTTTCTTGAAGAAACATTGAATGAAATACCTGAAATTGGTTATTTTCCATATAAAGAAAACACACAATACATACAATTGATAATGGCACGTTGAGATGCCGAAACTATAGTAAACAGGAAATAAATAGTGTTATACAAACAAAGGTACAAAGTGTTTTTATTTATACTCAAACATGTATAACGAAGTAGAAGCCGCAAAATTTAAAAATATGATGATTAATATTTAGTAGAAAAAGTGTTACGTCGTAAGAAGTCGAAGACTCGGATTGGACAACAGTCACAACAGCTGGATATATAAATCTAATAAAATATAATTTTATAATTACCTTGTATTATTTTTAATTACTACATAATAAATGTATTACATATAATATGTTTTTTAATTGGGTAAATAAAAGAAAATATAAATAAATGATGGTATTTATTAATAAACCATTACATGTATCAATTACGTTTTAATATTAAGACATTCGAGACATTTATGTTTCGGTGGTGGGCGTCCATCAATGTGATCTTCGATCGTTGATAAATTGTGGTGTTGAAAACAAGGAAGCCTCCATTGCAATTAACTGTGAAGTTTGTACTGTTGTGAAGGATCCGATCAAATGCTCAAAAGTTCCAAGGGGCTTATATGATTTATTAAGTGATATCTTATATTTTCACAGGTTTTAAAACAACAGGTATGGCAACAGGTTAATATACATTGATTTATTCCAGACATTTTTTCTTTTGAAACTCCAAAGTTATTTTATTCACACACTGGTAAAAATTAATTCGATGTTTAATTTTACTGATTGATTTCGATAGTACTAAAAGTATTTTTTTCAACTCTTCACTTCTCCTACGACATTCTTCTTTACCATTGAATGGTCGGTGATGGAGTCGACGTTGATGGTCATGATCATCACTCTCGGAGTGATACTAAATCTTTTTGGAACTTTTCGTTATTAAAATGGAGAATTTAAAAGAAAAATTCCAAATTTTCAATTTCTATATTCAACTCGGACGACCGTACGCTCAGACTTTTCGATGATAACTGCATAAGAGCATTTTTACGACACTCAAAAACTCCATCAGGCGAGTGTTGTAAAAGTTGAAGAATTGTAAACGTTTTAATTGTGAAATGCGAAATTCGATAAGATGAAGTAAATTATCCAATGCGCGGAATGATATTTTGTCGATTATAAGCAATACTCCCCTTCTTTCCATAAATTAATTATGGTTCAAATATCGAGACACCACAATGTGTCTCTAAATGTAAAAACAGCAAGGCTGTATGTATTATTATTAACCCAAATATAACCCTTTTAAGGTATTCTTAAAGCCATTGATTGTCGATAAGATCAACGAATATGATCTTATTCAATCACCCAATTTCAATTTAATTGATACAAACAAAATAAAATTTGACTTGTCTCTCATTCGTTCAGCGCATATGAACCATGAAGAAAGACAGCAAATTACTAACTTAATCAAGGAATATTCAGATATTTTCTATATAAATAATACAGTGTTAACTTTCACAAATGAAATTAAGCATCGTATTCTCAGAAACGATGAAATTTCGGTGTACACTAAATCGTATAGGTACCCACAAATCCACAAACAAGAAGTGTACAAACAAATTAGGGTAATGCTTTCCCAAAATATAATTCGCCCCTCATATAGCTCCTGGTCTTCACCCATTTGGGTAGTTCCCAAAAAGTTAGATGCTTCTGGTAAGCGCAAATGGCCCGTTGTTATAGATTACAGGAAACTTAATGAAAAAACGATTGGTGATAAATATCCCTTGCCAAATATCGATGAACTTCTCGATAAGTTAGGTCTTTGTCAGTACTTCACAACACTAGACTTCCCCTTCGAAGGAATACACGTTGCCGTGGTGGAGGGGCTCAAAATTTCAATCCACAATGAACTCATCTTGAGGGAGCGGATTGTCTTTTGCTAAGAGATTCCGGGGCTCATCACAATTTTGCAGTGGGAGCTCCCCTTCACTAGAGCCACTTTCGATTCCGCTATGAACTATCGTCCTCTCTTGGATAACCTCTTCGGCCACTCTCGGTCTTTTTCGGCCCCCGAATCTATTAGGTTTCGAGGGATAGGGGGCCAAAAAACTCTTTCATCTACCCTAACATGCCCGACTGTAGTATCGTGGCGCGGGGCTTGCACAAATGGAAACGACGCCAGGTCTGCTCGCGGACCTGTTATACCGGGCTTGTCGCCGCTGTCTGTTCCCAAGTCTCACGGGCGGCGCAAGTCTAGGGGATCTTGGCTTAACCGCCCGGGTCAAGGTGGAAAGGAAACCACCGAAAACAAATACCTCAATCTAAGGTGGAACAGCACATGGCCGAGGGATGCGTGGCTAAGGAGCAGCTTAGTCTCAACTGTGCGGACTCTGGGGGCACCTGGCGCACCCCAGTTTCAATAGACTTGTCACGGTACGCCGGCTCTGCCGTGGTCGACATCCATTCCGAGCCCAGCGAGGGAATCATAATGGAAATTCAGCAACAACAACAACAAGAAAAGGTAGACGAGGTAGATGTGGTGGAGGTGCAAACAAAGCGTCCACTGAGCTCGCGGACGAAAGCGCCAGAGGCAAACAACAACCCCAGGGGAACATCGGGGACCCCCCCCAGCGCATCTGGGAAACGTGGGACATGTGTGGCGTAGCAAGGGCGAACAACAACACCAAAAAGGAGCTGCGCGAACTCATCTTCGGCTCGGAATCGATAATGGCGAAAATAAAACGGCTGGACGCTAGGGAAGCACCCCCTGGGACCAACGACAGTCCGGCCCAAAAGCCGGCCAGGACCTTCTTCGACGAAGCAAGGGCCTCCAACTGCCCAGCGAATGGCCCCGACGCCGCAACCCTTGCTGTCCTGGAGGAGCTAAGGGCCAGCATCCGCCACCTGGACCAGAAAATTGACGCAAGGCTCCCCGTCCAGGCACCCGTCAGCAGAAGGCAACAGGCCGCTCCCACGGAAGCCTCAGCGTGCAGTGCGGCGACCGAAGGTCCCTCGCCAGCAGAACACGGCGAACCCGGCCCGAATCAGCATCGACAGCACCAGTCAGCACCAGAACCAGAGTCCTGGGCCGCCGTGGCCACGAGAAGGAGCAGAAGAGGAAGCGGAAGGCAACGTCGCAAGCCCGCTGGGGAGCAACAAGGCACGATGCCTGCTCCCCCTCAGCCATCAAGCTCGACAACACCGGCGGGAGCACCCACTGATACGACCGCAAACTCCGGATTGCCCCCGCCCACCGCAGCGGCAACTAAACTTCGCATCACAGTCGACACGACGGACGAGGACTACTGGGAGGTCCTCGGGGCACTCAAGACCGGCATCCTAGATGGCCCTCACTCCCAAGCTGTGGATACTGCCAGGAGGACGAGGGAGGGCAAAATGACCATCGAATTGAGGGAGGGGGCTGACCACTCAGCCGTCTTACAGAGGGTCCAAGAGATCGTGGGGGCGGACATGGCCAGAGCAAACAAGGGCCCTTCGGCGGTGCTGGAATTAAAATTTCTCGAAGCCCACACCACCGAGGAAGAAATAATCGAGGCCCGAGACGCAGCGACTGGGCACCCCGGTGACACGGCGGTCAGGTGGATTCGATCGTACACCAAAACCCTCTGGGTCGCGTTGATCAAGGGACCCAGGGAGATCATCGAAATGCTGCTAGCTAGAGGGACGGTCAGGCTGGGCTGGGCGGACTGCACCTTAGCCACGAGGCACCGCAAGCCCCAGAAATGCACAAGATGCCGCGGCTTCGGTCACAGCAGAGGGACATGCACAGGGCCCGACGTCTCAGCCAGCTGCAGGAGATGCGGGACCCCAGGCCATCAAGAGCAGACCTGCGAGTCCCCACCGACATGCCTTCCCTGCAACCGAGCGGGAGCTGAGGACCAGCACTACACAGGCTCGCGGCAGTGCAAGGCACTAACGGCGGCAGCGGAGGCCCATACGAGGATAGAAGCCCACAACAGGGCATGACGCCACGGACCACCCAGCCCCGGAGGACCGGGGGAGCCAGGGACCAGGCTAGCGTTCCTCCAGGCCAACGCCAACAGAAGCCACGCTGCGCACGACGTCCTGGCTATGGTGAATGAGGAGTACAGGCCCGACGTCATCATAGTCAGCGAGCCAAACAACTCCAGGGTCAACGGAGACTGGCTGAGGGACTCAGAAGACGGAGACGTGGCCCTCATGCTGAGCCCGAGAATTAAGCACCTCGCCACAGCATCTGGGAGCCCCTGCAAAGGCATTGCATGGGTGGAAGTGGCCGGGCTCACGGTAGTGGCATGCTACGCCTCGCCGAACAGGACTCTGGATGAATGGCAGGAGTGGATCGACGAGCTCACACGCGTACTACGCGGGGCCAAGGGACCCACAGTGGCTGCGGGGGATTTCAACGCCAAGTCCCCCCGCTGGGGAGAGACAAGGACCGACAGAAGAGCAGGGCTTCTGCTGGATGCACTAGCGGGAGAGGACATTGAGGTGGCCAACACCGGACACACCCCAACCTGCGTCCGCCACAACTCCGAGTCCATCATAGACCTCACCCTGCTCTCCCACGGTCTCATGAGCTGCATCAGTGGATGGAAGGTCGACGAGATAACTGACCCATTGAGCGACCACCGCCACATACGGTTCGTCATTAAGACAGGGCGTCAGGACATCACCCCCCCGACACGCAGAGCCCGCGATGGGAACTCCCAAGAGCGGACTGGGCCGAGTTCCACCGACGCATGCACGAGTGGAGCCCACCGGACACAAGCGCGGATGAGACGGCCAACGCATTCTCAACTCTCCTCAGGAAAGCATGGGACGCCTCAATCCCAAAGAGGACAGACAAAGCCAGACGTCGTGTGTTCTGGTGGACGGCTGAAGTAGCCAGCGCCAGGACACGCTCCAACGCTGCACGGCGGGCGCTCACGCGGAGCCGCAGCAACGGCGCTCCTCCCAGGGAGGACCTGAAGAGGGCGACTGAGGAGGCGAGGGACAACCTTAAGCTATCCATCAGAAGGAGCAAGGCGGACGCGTGGAGGAAGCTCCTGGATGAAGTTGAGAGCGACCCCTGGGGCCGTCCCTACAAGATTGTGGCGAAAAGGCTGCCCAGGCCCGTCCGAGCCCCGAGGTTCTAGTGCCTGGGGGCACGGAGGAAGTGGTGGGAACGCTTTTCCCCGACAAACCGGGACACCGCTACGTAGGTGGACCCCCCGGATAATCGCTCCGGAGGACCTGTTTACCGAGGGGGAGGTGACTGCAGCGGCAAGAGCCCTACCACGGCGAACAGCACCAGGACCAGGGGGCATTCCGAACGAGGCCCTTAGGGAAGCGGGAGCGTCCCACCCGGCGAAACTGCGGGAACTGTTTAACCGTTGCCTCCACGAGGGGGTGATTCCCTCCAGATACAAAGTAGCCAAGCTGGTGCTCCTCCCCAAAGGGGGCAAGCCCCTCAACAGTCCCGGGAGATACAGACCTCTCTGTCTCCTGGACGTCGAAGGGCCACTGAGAGGGAGAAGGCATTGTCTAGCGGTTGCGCTAGACGTCAAAAATGCCTTCAACTCCCTCCCGTGGCCCTCCATCATGACGGCGCTCCAGGCAAGGGGGCTTCCCCCGCATCTCTTGGCAATAACAGCCAGTTACCTCGACGGCTTGGGTCCACTACTATGGAACATAGTATACGACGGAGCCCTCGACCTCCCTCTCCCTAGCGGCACAAGTATAATAGGATTCGCCGATGACATCCTCGTGGTGGTGAGGAAGAGGGACATCACGGAGGTGCGCACCGCCACGCAGGAAGCACTGACCGCGATATCCAGGTGGTTGGAAGCCGTCGGGCTGGACCTGGCCCCGCACAAAACCTCAGCGACCTGGCTGTCGAGGAGAAGGGCAGGGAGGAACCGGGCCGAGACCATACGCTTACTGGGGCACGAAGTGGAGATAAAGAACCGCCTCAAGTACCTTGGAGTGCTCATCGAGGCGAACCCACGCCACAGCACCCATGTGGCCGAGGCGGCACTACGCGCCGGTGAGACGGCTAGCCGGGTGGCGAGGCTTCTAGCCAACACGGGCGGCCCCTCTAAAGGGAAGAGGCGGCTCCTCATGGGGGTGGCCAAGGCAAAACTGCTGTACGCAGCACCGGCATAGGCGGACTGCGTGAAGTCCCAACGAAATGTGGACCGACTCCGGAAGGCACTGAGACCCGGCGCACTTAGGATCGCCCGCGGATACCGCACCATAACGACGAGAGGGCAGAAGTACTGGCATCGGCCACCCCACCAGACCTCGAGATTACAGCCCGCCGGGAGGCCTTCACATCGACCGCGGAGGGACAACCGAAAGAGGCAGCGAAGGCGGAAGCAAGGGGGCGCCTCATGGACCGCTGGCAAGAGAGATGGGCCGCCGGAAGCAAAGGAGCATGGACCCGGCGACTCATCCCCAACATAGCACCATGGATCAAGAGGAGGCACGGGGAGCTATCATACCACCTCACCCAGGTACTCTCGGGGCACGGCTGCTTCCAAGCCTATCTTAAGAGAATCGGGAAGGCAGTCGAGGACAGGTGCCTGTGGTGCAACAGTGAGGTGGATGATGCGCTCCACACCTTCTTTATCTGCCCCCAGTGGGAGAACGCGCGGGCAGCCCACCTGGGAAGATGGGGCGGAATGCCAGCCCCCGACAATCTGGTCCCCGCGATGATGACTTCGACGGGGATGTGGGACGCCGTGGATGCCACGGCGAAGAGCATCCTCGAGATTAAGGAGGAATTCATCAAGGGGCTGCAGGAAGGGTAGTTGTAACAAATATCTGTAAATGTAATATGTATATATGTATATTAACAAATCCATGTATGTATGTAATATGTTTAAACGTTTAAATAAAGTAAATAAAGGCAAAGACACGTCGAGGAGGCGCTGGTGAAGTATTATCACAGTTCCGCTAGCGCCCTCTTTTCAGGGGGGGGCACTGTTGGTTGTGCGCGTCCATCACGTCCCTACAAAAAAAAAAAAAAAACACTAGACTTAGCTTCTGGTTTCCACCAGGTAGAAATTGATGAAAGAGATATTCAAAAACTGCATTAAACACGGAGAATGGTCATTACGAATTTTTGCGTTTGCCTTTCGGTCTCAAAACGCACCTGCCACGTTCCAAAGAGTCATGGACAACATTTTGAGGGGAATCCAAAATGAAAAATGTTTAGTCTATAGACGATATTATTATTTTCAGTACAAGTCTACAAGGACATATTTCTAGATTGCGTGAGGTATTTCAACGCCTATGTAAATCAAATTTCAAAATTCAGTTGGATAAATCAGAATTTTTACGTAAGGAAGTCTCTTACTTGGGACACATTTAACACCATCAAACCCAACCCAGATAAGATTAAAGCAATTCAAAATTATCCCATTCCGAAAAACACCAAACAAATAAAAGGATTCCTAGGACTTCTCGGGTACAACCGAAAACTTATTAAAGACTTTGCTAAATTAATTAACCCTTTGCACTCGTAATTATTCTTGAGACAGTTGGCCAGTAACTCGGAATTTTTTTTCACGTTCGATCAAGATGAATTTTTTTAATGAAAATATGTTTAAATTTAACTACAAGGTTCACCATCCTTAAATAAGAAATTTTAAAATATAACCCCTGAATACACCCCTTGACCTAGGATAGGGATGTGGTGACATAATATTTTATTTTTAACGTGTAAAAATAATTTATTGAGACTACTAAGAATACTTAACTGTAGTACACTACAGCACATTAAAAATCTAGGAAATATAATTATATAAACAATATTTAGGGGCGAAACGTAATGCCGGCACCTCCACCATAGCAATACTCTGAACAGAAATGTTTTAGTTATATCATAACAGGTTAACCAAAGAATTTATGTTTTCTATAACTAGTAAGAAGTAAGAAACTGTAGTAAACTAACTAAAAGACAATAAAAACAAGAAACAAAATAAAAAGCACAACATAAACAACTACATTTTATAATTTTGCAGTGCGATAACGCTCGAAACAGACCCCGGATGTAGTCCAGGCTTTTGAGTACAGGTACTGTACATATAACTAGTATAAGACGTGCAATTTGCTGTTTAACCGTTCAGTTTGGAGGATTGTCTATAATTTCCTATGAATTCATCAACCAATTGCCCGACAAATTTTAGGTATGTCATGGGGGGCTTTTTTGTCGACGTTGGTCGATTTTGTATAACAAATATGCAACGCAAATGCAAATGAACGCAGAGTACAAGTCAGCTGTATCAGCACCCTCCTTATATTTGTTGTAGTTAATAACAACCGTGGGTTTGTTCACTTCCTGCAAATTTCCTCCAAATATTTTTCTGTTTATTGGCTGAGTATCCGAAACATCCCAACTACTAACTGCAGTAACGACCCTTTTATCATTCCAGGCCAATAATTTATAAATGTAGTATCCTCGGAAAATTGCGATTTTTTTATAAAGTTGGATACGAATTGCAGGTTAATTTGGCAACTCGTGAACTTATAGGTAGGTCAGAACTTACTAAATTTTCTGATGTCAAGCTTTCGTATTAAGGCAAAATTTAATAAATATATATGTATCCAGTATTACCATCTGCTATTACATATATCCCGATTCCACATTTATTTGGGTTATAGGTTAAAAAACTGTGAATCCAACTACAGACTCATCCACTGAAATTTCCCTTGCAGGAACAAAATTTTCCTTGAACTTTACTCAAAAAATCTAAATAATGACCTATTGAACCCGACTCCAAAGACTTTGATCGTTTGGATCAGTTTCATGCAAATGAAGCATCCAAAAGATTTGCATGAATCAGTCCCTTCTAAATATTGCACTAAAGAAAGGAATTTTGGCACTGAAGTTTTGGGACCAATAGATAGCATACGTTATTGTATCCATATTTATAATAACTCCTAAAAAGGAATCAAATTCTTCAAACTTTAGATGGGTCATTGGTTTGTGTTTTTGGCCCCGTTGTGAAATTTTATATAATAAATATGCATTGACACTAGACATTTCGAGTCCCCAGAAAAATAACTTTCGCCACCATTTCAAAGATTTCCTCAGGAAACAGTATGACGCTGAATAAGAGTCTGGGCGGTCGACACCTCCCAAAAATTTATTGTAATTGACCACTACATTTGGCTTATTTGCAACTTGTTAGTTAGCTCCACGTACTCTTCTGCTGATGGGCTGTGTTCCTGAGGTATCCCACGAATAACATCAAATTACCAGATCTACATGCGAATGTATTATCTTCGGCAAATGTTGGTATTTTGATAGAAAATTTGCAGTTGATTTGAATAGTGATTTAGTTTTAACAACTCTTGTGCAAGTGGCAAGCTCGTATAGTATCTATCGGTGTAAAAATGATATCCTTTGCATCCTGGGTTATCGTCTAATAATTTTTGACAAAGATGTAACACTATCCTTGTACTTACAGGTAAATCAGGTCTCACTAAATCTTCCGATGTCAAGCTTCCGTAGTACGGCAAAATTGAATACACATACCCGGTGTTAGCATCCGCCATTACATAAATTCTTATCCCCCATTTCGTAGGCTTGTTAGGGTTGTAAGTTAAGAAAGTAATTTTACCCTTAAATCCAACAACAGATTCGTCTACCCATACCTCTCTTGATGGAGCAAAATGTTCTTTGAATTGTTTGTCAAAATAATCTAAATAGTGACTGACTTTCTGAGTTCGAGCCCTAAGAGTTTAGTCATTTGGATCGTTTTCATGTAAGTGTAGCATCCAAATAAATTGTAAAAATCGTTCTCTTCTAAATATGCTACTAAAAAAAGGTATTTTGGCGTTAAACTGTTGTGACCAATACTCTTGGACATTAGATACGGTTACCGTACCCATATTTAGGACAACACCAATAAATGCGGTAAACTCTTCTACTGTAACATCTACCCACGTATGCCATGTAGAACGTTTTGACAACCTCTTCTGTGCAATTTTATGTCTAGCGTAATTATTTGTTTGTTCCACTATTTTTATTATTAGCTCATCGGTAAAAAAGAGCTTGAAAAAATCTATGGGTTTTGTCTGGTATTTGTGGTCCTACCACTTTATCCCCAGAAGTAAATAGAATCCTGTCTGGTACCTGA
Source organism: Ontholestes murinus (assembly GCA_963969525.1). Classification (NCBI taxonomy): domain Eukaryota; kingdom Metazoa; phylum Arthropoda; class Insecta; order Coleoptera; family Staphylinidae; genus Ontholestes; species Ontholestes murinus. Next base: position 40,740,434 of record OZ018393.1, on the reverse strand, counting down.
TCGTGGAATGTAACGTCCTGCCATGGACCAAAATTACCAGGTTGTCTTATATTCTCGTCGACTTCACTGCTGCTTGAACTTGATGGTAAAGGTATGATTCTCTGTCTTTTAGCAACTATAATATCACTACCACTACTAGAGTCACTTTCTTCACTAATATTATCACTATACAATCTATCGTTGTCAGGCGCGTCAATATAAAATTCATCGTCACTACTTTGCAACTCATTTTCAGTTTCATCTTGTAAAAATTTCTTGGACATTTCAAATCTTTTTTTTCGAAATATAAAGAAAAAATACACCGAACTTAACCCAATCGTGTTAGTTATAAAACTGAGTAATATTCAAAACGCAAAAATGGTGCACTTGTTAACTGAAGTGGTTGTAATATATACATCAGCAGATATAAAATAAACAGCTACGATGGCATGTATGAGTATAAAATAAATATCATGTTATCTTTTATTTTTACATAAACATGTCGTCAACGAAGGTTTAAGAAAGCAATTTAGAAATATTAGAAATAAGCCTAGGGGATGATAGGCCGGCCAACCCGCTTAATGATAAGACATAAATATGCCGCCTATACGGCGACATACGAGTGCAATGGTAAAACCCATCTTGCCGCTCCTACGGCGACATACGAGTGCAAAGGGTTAATGGGTTTACAAAACGATTAAAAAAGGTGCAACAATTAATATTAACGATACAGACTATATTTCTTGTTTCAATCTATGTAATGACCTGTTAAGCAATGAATCCATTCTAAAATATCCAGATTTTAACAAACCTTATTGTAACTACAGATGCAAGTAACTTTGCAATCGGTGCAGTTTTATCACAAGGTAACATAGGATCAGATTTACCGGTAGCGTACACGAGCCGTACACTTAATGATTCAGAAGTAAATTATTCAACAACAAAAGGAACTCCTCGCTGTCATTTGGGCAGTTAAATACTTTCGACCTTACTTATTTGGTCGTTAATTTCAAATTGTTTGTGACCATTAACCCCTACAGTGGCTCATGTCCTTAAAAGAACCAAACTCTAAATTAACCAGGTGGCGTATTAAATTATCGGAATACGATAATACTATTGTATATAAAAAGGGTGCTATGAATAAATATGTTGATGCCTTATCAAGAATTGAACTAAACCATATAACAGACAATAATGACAAATATTATGTAGATAATTTTGACGAGTCACTTCTTGATAATAATAATGTAATTGAAGATGATAATCAATCAATAATTACCGAAGTTGGTGAACAAGATAACATAGATGATTTTCTAGATGAATTAATAAATGATAATGATGGTGAAACGGTTTACTCAAATCTTGAAACCCCTTTTACTACCATCCCAATTTTAGAAAGGCCTGTAAATATAGGCGATAATCAAATTATAACTAGTCAAGTAAATTATTCACAAGTAAAACCAAAACGTGAGGTCTTATATAATAATAAAAAATTACGTATTCATGTTCAATATTCTAAAAACAACTTTGAGAAATATGTAATAGATTTTATTAAAGAATATATCGCTCCAAAGGTAAAGTATCACTTATATTTCGATAGCGATGTATATGAAACCTTTTGTGTAGTAATTCAAACTTATTTTAAAAACTAACAATTAAATTTCGTAAAATGTACAGAAAAAATATTAGATGTTGAAAATGAAGATGAGACTATTAATACTGTCAAATTGTATTATGATAGTAAATTAAATAGAGGCATTGACGAAACATATGCCGAAATTTAAAGATATTTTTATTGGCCTAATATGAAAAGTACAGTCCAAAATTTCATAAATAATTGTGAAATAAGTTTATCAAGTAAATATGATAGAAATAAACTAAAATTAAAATTTAATATTACACCTACACCGGTGAAACCCTTTGAAATCATTAATATCGACTGTATAGCGATCGAGGGATCCAAAACTATTGTGGATGCTTTCTCCAAATACGCGCAGATGTACCAATTAGAATCTTATCAAGCTGTCGAAATTGCAAACAAATTAATTCGTTTCTTTTCACATCACGGTATACCAGTACAAATTGTAGCTGACAACCATTTAGAATTCAAAAATTCATTAATAAAAGAATTATTAAAATTACATAAAATTGAATTACATTTTATAAGTTGCCAACATCCAGAATCAAATGGATTAATTGAAAGAGTTCATTCAACAATAATTGAAAACATTCGAGCCCTAAATGCTCAAAAATTATTAAAATCAGAGTCAGCAGAAACAAAAATATTATAAGTTTATTGTAGTTGTGGATTCGTTCCGCTGTACTTGCGTTATTTAAATTGTTGGTGTTATAACCCAGTAACTATGGATTATAACACCAACAAAAATTTTAATCGCTGTTTTAAGATACAATAACTCAATTCATTCAGTCACGAGGTTAAAACCCATTGAAATTATTTCAGGTCACTTAAAAAATAACTCTTCATTTGATATTGATATAAAAAGCAAAATTTTAAGCAACTACATTACAAAACACAAAGAAAAAGTAAAATTAATATATACAACAATTAACGAAAAACTTGTTGAAAATAAAGAGAAAACAATAAATAAGCAAAATCAAAATAGAGAAGATCTACCAAATATTAATGATAAAGTATTTATAAAAAATCGGCAAAAACAATCAAAAACAAAAATGAAGTATAAACCAGAAATAATTGAATCAAAAAATGAAGAATTTAAAACCGCGAAAATTAAAAAGTCTCATCATAATCAAGTAGAAAAAATACATCTTTCAAACATTAAAAGACCCCGTAAATTAAATGATAATAAGAAAAATAAAATTGAGGACAGTATCGAACTATCCTATATAAATTTTATGAATAGTTATAAAAAAGATAATAATATAGCTAACAATATAACAGAGATTCAAGATAATCTTTTTACAGCACCAAAGGAATTTTCCCTTGCACATTGTGTTACTGCTGATTTATATATGAATTCGGGTATAGCACGTGATTTTAAAATTAGATTTGGACAAATAGATACATTAAAGGCGCAAAGGCCTAAAGTCCACTCTTTATGTTTCTAAAAAACTAAAATCGCCATATAATATATTTAATTACTAAGAATAAATATTTTAATAAACCAACTCACAAAGATTTATTTAAAATTTTGGTGACACTAAAAGATTTCTGTAGCAAAAGAAATATTAAAAACTCGCAATTCCAAAAATAGGTTGCGGATTAGATAAACTTAATTACGATAAAGTAAAAGCCATGTTACGTTACATTTTTGGCAATTCTAATATAAAAGTAAATATCTATTTAGGAGAAATTAAAATTGACGATTCCGTTCCAGGTCTATCATGGTCGCAGTAACGCAAGCCATGGAAATTAGAAATATTACGAGTAATCTAGACATACTACCAATAAATTTAGGACCGGCAAAATTAGAAAAAAGTGAGCACACATTTATCCATTATTATAATATCAGTACAGTGTACGATGCATTTAAGAAATTAAATGGGCAATATAATCAATTGCAATTAACAATTAGAAACATATCGACATTTCAGAGGGATTTTCAGAATTATGAAAATATATTGAATTATTTAAAAGAAGATTTAAATGATAAATTCCAACAATTCAAAGTAACAAAAAGAAGCCGAAATAAAAGAGGGCTTATCAACGGGCTAGGCACCGTAATAAAAACCATTACTGGAAAATTAGATTCCAATGACGGTACTAAATTTGTGAGCATGTTAAACCACCTTAAAAATAATCAAAATCAAATCGAAAGTCAGATTAAATTTGGGCATAGTCTTGACAACGAAATTATTAGTAAGTTTAACAAAACATTAAAAAGCATTGAACATAATGAAAATTAATTGAAATCGAGAATTATGCAATTGCATGCTATTCTAAAAGGAGAAATCGATCATCAACATGTACTCTTTTTAAAAAACATCTTCAAATATGAAATATGTTTGTCAAGTAAATATGATAGAAATAAACTAAAATTAAAATTTAATATTACACCTACACCGGTGAAACCCTTTGAAATCGTTCATATCGACTGTATTTGTAATTTGTAACTATTGTAGATGCTTTCTCTAAATACGCGCAGATGTACCAATTAGAATCTTATCAAGCTGTCGGAATTGTAAACAAATTAATTTGTTTCTTTTCACATCATGATATACCAGTACAAATTGTAGCTGACAACCATTTAGAATTTAAAAAAAAATCAATCAGTTGATAATATCGTATACGACAATCCAAAATATATTTCAAACCATAGAAAATTCAGTTATGTTTTGTAAATTACACGCGATTCACGCTAGCATTATAAAGCCATCCGATTTTTTTTAGGTATTATGCAAACTATCTCGGGACTCCACGGAAACCAATTACCTTTTGACGTAAGGTTAGACAACATACTAAATTTTAAATCTATCTATATTGCTTTTAAGTAACATTCAGAGTATTGTTCGTTTAAGAAACGCAGACTCGCTTGAAGAGGCAATTGTTATTGAAGGGGAAAATTTTCAGAGCACATTATATAATGCTCCATAATCAAATAAAACTAATTTTCAAAACCAACACCGTTATAACTACCCACAAAATAAATTTAATTTTAATAATAGACAACATCAAATTTTAATTTTCCAAGACAACCTATTAACTTACAATTTAGGCAACAGCCTCCTCAGAATTTTCCCACAAAAAGACAAGTATTTTGTCAATCCCCATATTATTCTAACGCAAATCAATCATCTAATAATTATTATAATAATCATCGCATGTCAATCAAAAGACCGCGCTACAATTCTCACTCTCCTCCTTACAACTTACAAAATCGCAATTTTAATTTTAATTCTCGACCGCCACTACCAAATCCAACGCCCATGTCAGTATCAACTACGTATTTGGACGGATCAAGTAATAGTAACAATAATGATAACCAAGATAATAGTACTTTTTTAGACTGAAATGCCTTGGAACCACAAAAATCGATCATTTAGGCACAGTTAATAATAATAGTAACCTTCCATATATTATAGATCCAGAAAATAATTTAAAAATCATAATGGACTCAGGTAATACTCGTTCCTTTATTAATCCCAAAATCGCTGAAAAAATATTTAAAAGATATGACCCGTTCGAGGTAACCAGTCATGGAACCTCAAACGGAACACAAAGTGTAACTATATCATTAAAAAACTTATTTAATACTAATTTTGCTTCAAAACTATATTTATTGATTTTCATTCAGCATTTGATATCTTATTAGGTGTAGATAATATGTCGAAAATAAACGCATGTGTTAATTTCTGTAGAAACTCGGTAATCACTCCCAATTCTGAAATCCCATTTTGTTTTAAGAATAATATTAATATTTTTGACCAAGAAAATGTACCAATGATAGCCAATGATAATGAATTAAATATTTATTTATTTATTACATCTTTGCACTCCTCTCTAACAAAATACCCCAAAAAAATACAAAATAAGAAAATATACTCAAAATTTTGGCCGAAGGGAGGACGGGCGGAGTTCACTTCATCGAAGGATCTTCCACTCAAACCCATAATTATGCTGCTTCAAAATGCCGTTACTTGCATCCATTATATATTTAACGCTTAAACAAAGCATAATTTTGTCTTTAAATAGACATATTTTTATGAGATTTGCTGTCAAATAATAGTAAACTTAATAATAATGAAATATATAATAATGAATTAATTAACGGGTGTCCAACAATTATTGCAGTTCCGGGTGGCGTTGGAATAAAAAACGTAGATCGATTCTTACATGTTGCAAATAAATGAACTGACATTTTTAATGCACATTTAAGTTATGTTTGACAATTAAAATGTCAGTTCATTTATTTGACACATGAAATTGAAATTGTTGGACAACCGTTAGAAATAATAATAATAGAAATTATAATTGCAATTTTTATAATAAACATCTGGTTGACGCAGACTACACTAAGCGGATATTAGTGCCTGCACGAAGTCAGCAGATTGTTCAAGTACAGATAAATAATCCTGCAAATGGCGAGGCCGTTCTTCCTAGGATAAAATTAGATGATATAGAAATGCTAGAGTGCATTACAAATGTTATAAATAACAAAGCCTTATATTGCATAATTAATAATACAGACTTCGATAAAGACGTTGTGATTGAACGTCCTCTTAATGTGACACACGTCAGCGGATATGACGTGATGCCTCCACAAATAAACATTATTAATAAAAGAAATTATCATGAAAATAATAATAGTAATAAACGAAGATACAATAACTACAATAATTTTAATATGTTCAATGCTAATAAATTAAAGTTTGATCTATCCAAAATAAGGACCGATCACATGAATCCAGAAGAGAAACATGCAATTAGTAAATTAATTTCCCAATATGCAGATATCTTTCATTTACAAGAAAATAATTTAACTTTTACAAATAAAATCAAACACCGCATAATTACGACCGACGAAATACCAGTCTTTACGAAAGCATATCGGTACCCTGAAATTCATAAAGCGGAAGTAGATAGCCAAATTAATGAAATGTTAAGTCAAAACATAATTAGACCTTCACATAGTCCGTGGTCATCTCCAATACGGATAGTCCCTAAAAAACTTGACGCATCTGGTCAGCGAAAATGGCGCGTCGTCTTTGATTATTATAAACTTAACCACAAAACGATAGGTGACCTTTATTCCCTACAAAATATTAATGATCTTTTAGATAAACTGGGCAAGTACCAATACTCCACAACACTTGATCTAGCATCGGGATTTTATTAAATAGAAATCGTTCGGGTTAAAAAATGCCCCCGCTACCTTCCAACGTGTCATGGATAATATTTTGAGGGATATTCAAAATAACTATTGTCTCGTCTACATGGACGATATTATTATATTTTCCACTAGCCTTGATGAACACGTTATTAGCCCAAAAGAAGTATTCAATAAATTGAGGGAAGCAAACCTCAAAATTCAACTCGAAATATCTGAATTTTTGAAAAAAGCTTATTTAGGACATGTAGTTACACCAGAAGGTGTTAGACCAAATCCGGACATAATAATCGCTATACAGAATTATCCCATTCCTAAGACTACCAGACAAATAAAAGGATTCCTTGGACTTTTAGGCTACTACAGAAAATTTATTAAGAATTTCCAAATTGTTACCGACCATAAATCCCTTCAATGGCTCATGTCAATCAAAGAACCTAATTCAAAGCTAGTAAGATGGAGACTTAAACTTTCATAATATGACTACTCAAGTATTTATAAGAAAGAAACTAAATAAAAATGGAGACGCACTGTCAAGAATAGAAATCAATATTAACGAAGAGTATTTGGATAATTTAAAAGATTACTTAAAAATATTTGAAGATATGGAAAAAGCATCAATGATCGAAAACCCGAAAACACAAATGTAAATTTTATTGACGAAAAAGATGATGGAGCAACCATCCATTCGAAACTAGAACATCCAATCGTAGAAATTCCTATAGCGGATAAATCCGTTAACCTAGGCGATAATCAACTCATTATTTCAGAGGTTAATCATTCACCTTCGGCACCTAAAATAAATAACATATTCAATAATAGTAAGATAAGAATCCATGGACAATTTTCAAAGTTATATTTTAAACAAGAACTAATTACTTTTCTTAAAGAATACATAACACCCAATGTCAATTATTACATTTTCTTTAAGGACCCAATTTATGAAATATTCAGTAACATCCATCCAAAAATATTTTAAACATTCAGCAATCAAAATGACTAGATGCACACAATTAATAACTGATATAGAAAACAATGGTGATATTTTGGAAACTATCCAAAACTATCATGAAGGCAAAACAAATTACAGAGGAATAGATGAAACAGAAGCTAAATTAAAAAGACTGTATCATTGGCCTAATATGAGGCATACAATTCAATAATATATAAACGAATGTGAAATCTGTCTTGTGTCAAAATATGAACGAAGACCTTTATTTAATAATACATCAGTAGCAAATAAACCATTTAAAATGGTCCGAAAATACCAAATTATATAAGTATACCCAATTATATAACTTGAGTTCATATCAGGCAATTGAAATAGCTATTAATTTAATAAGATTCTTTTGTCATCACGGTATTCCAAATCTAATTATATCTGATAACCATCTCGAATTTAAAAATATAGTCATTAAAGAACTTCTTGAAACGCACAGAATCAAATTACACTTTATAAGCTGACAACATCAAAAATCTAATGGAGTTGTAGAAAGGGTTCACTCTACCATAATCGAACATATTAGGCTTCTAAACAACCAATCAATTTTTAAAAAGGAACCAATCGAAACCAAAATGCTATACGCAATATTAGCATATAATAATTCGATTCACTCGATTACAAAATGCAAACCCCAAGAAATCATTTCTGGTCATATCGACGACAATTTACTTTTAGATTTTAATCTTGAAATTTTGATTACAAATAGTTACGTTGAAAATAACAAAAACAAAATAAAAATATTTTATGAACAAATTAATGAAAACATTAATAAAACCAAAACTAAATCTACTGAGAAACACAATAAGTATAAAAAGGAAAAATTAAATGCTATTAATCCAGACCATACAACAGCAGAAATTGAACCAGGTAGAAAAATTCATATTTCAAATATAAAAAGGCCCAGCCTAACTCGATAAAATACAGAAGAAATATTAAATTATGATAGTTTTAAAAAATAGTTCAACACAAACAATGATAATGAAATAAACAATAATATTACAGAAATAAATGATAGTATTTTTAATGCCCCAAAAGATTTTTCATTAGCCTATTGTGTAAGCCAAAATTTAAAGTACTGGAATAGCGTTAGATTTTAAAAACAAATTCGATAGAAAGAAAGAATTAATTAAACAAAAACCCCAAGTCAACTCATTATATTTTCTGAAAGACAATAATACATTTATTATATATTTAATTAGTAAACAAAGATATTTTGATAAACCTACACATAAAAACCTTTTTAGAACTCTTCTTACTTTAAAGAAATTTTGTTTAGATATGTAATATTAAAAAATTAGCTATACCAAAGCTAGGTCGCAGAATTAGAATACAATATTGTCAATTAGAATACAATATTGTCAAACAAATGATAAATTACCTATAGTCCATTCGTTGGATCTTCCGTCCTACGTCACAAACTATCGCTTCAAAAAACAATGTAAGTTTTACAGTGCATTCTTTTTCTAACGCATTTGCTTTACTTTATCAGACTGAATGTTTTTGTGTCGTTTCTCGAAGCGATATTTTGTGACGTAGGACGGAAGATCCAACGGATGGACTATATTCGGAAATTCGAATATTCAAGTTAAAATTTATATTAACGAAAACTAATTCAAATTATTTATTCTAGGTTGCTGATTATAGCACAAATATTAGGGTTCGAAATAAAGAACATAACTTTTAATGCTGGTATATTACCAATAAATTTAGGAAATGCGAAGCTAGAGAAAAGTAAACACATATTCTTACATATTTATGATTTAAAGCCAATATATAATAAATTTAATAAACGAAATTCTCAATATGAATTCCTCACGGACACCGTAAACAACATAACAAAATTAAAACGAGATTTCCAAAATTACGATAATCTTCTGAAGTATATTATTTATTATTTCAAAAATTGAAGCCATAAATATAAATGTTATAACAAAAAGAATAAAAAGAGGTTTAATAAACGGATTAGGCTCAATAATTAAAAGTATTAGTGGAAACATGGACGCTTACGACGATAAAAGAATTAACGAAGTTTTGAAACAGAATCAAATAAAATTCGGATATAGCATAAATACAAAAATTATTGAAAACTTTAATAATACAATAAAAGATATATCACATAACCAAAATTTATTTGAATCTAGAATCATGCAATTATACACTGACCATCAGCACGTCCTGTTTGCGAAGGACCTTTATAATCAATTAATATTACTTTACGGAACTATCGGAAAAATACTACAACATATTCTAAATTCATTGACATTTCGTAAACTAAAAATATTAAGTTCAGATATAATCAAACCACAAGATCTTTATGATGAATTGCTTAAAATCTCTACATAATCTGACTCGAACTTGCTTGGGATTTGATACAGGTAGTATAGGTCATATTCGGATTCGTAATTAATTGGTATTGATAAGAAATAAGGGTTATTTGGTTATGCTCAATATCTGGGAGCGTATTATTGAATTTATGTATAGTTTTAGTATTTACACTGTAACCATTATTTAATTGGTTTTTTAATTTATTTTGATTAGAATATTACCGGTGACTATTTTTACAATTGTACCAAGCCCATCAATCAATCCTCTGTAATTTGATATTATTTATTTTGGAAATAATGTAATTCCTGGTATAATTTACGCTTGGTTTGTTTCACACTAGTGAAACAAACCAAACGTAAATTGTGTTATTTCTATATTACAAAATGTTTCGCGGCAATCGCGTAATTACTGGCACCTATAGTCAAAACGAAGGGTTTAGAGAAATCCGGGTATTGCAAAAGCGGTTCATTAATTAATAAATTTTTACACATATTGAAACAACTTTGATATTCGGGGTCGTGGATATTAATAATAGCGTCTTTTTTCAAGCATTTTGTTAAAGGTTTAGTAATACCTGCGAAATTTTTAATAAATTTACGATAGTAACCAAGGAGTCCAAGGAAACCCTTGATTTGTTTTGTTGTTTTTTGATTAGGAACGCTCTGAATTGCACGATTTTTTTCGGGGTTTGGTTTTACTCCCGAAGGTGTCACGATATTACCTAAATACGCTACTTCTTTTCTAAGAAACTGCGATGTATCTAATTGTAATTTTAAATTTGATTCTCTAAGTCTTTGAAATACTTCTTTTAGGCTCTTGATATGTTCCTGCAAGCTAGTGCTAAATATTATTATGTCGTCCATATAGACGAGGCATTTTTCATTTTGTATTCCGCGTAGGATGTTGTCCGTGACGCGCTGAAAAGTAGCAGGGGCGTTTTTTAAGCTAAACGGCATCCGCAAAAATTCATAATGGCCGTTTTGGGTGTTAAATGCCGTTTTAGGAATATCATTTTACTCTATTTCTATTTGGTGGAACCCAGACACTAAATCAAGCGTCGACGGTCTTATTATTTTTGGGTCAAGCATTTCGTTTACTTGACGATCTACGTCGATTTTGTGTACTTCCGGGTAGCGGTACGTTTTCGCGTGAACCGGAATTTCATCGGTGGTTTTAATGCTATGGTTTATTTTGTCGGTGAAACTTAATTTATTATTGTCAATATGAAATATATCCGCGTATTCGGAAATAAGAGAATGAATAACTTTTTTCTCTTCATCGTTCATGTGGATTGACCGAATTTTGGAGTGATCAAATTTAATTTTATTCATATTTAATGAATTGTAATTATTATGCTTATTATTTATTTTTCTGAGGTTAATGATCTCATATTCATTGAGTTCACTAACAACAATGTTTTTTTTTAAGACATCTCGATCTTGGTCGGATTTATTTACAACGCAACATAGCGCTTTATAATCTTTTATAAGCTGCAGAAAATAATACTAGTGGTAGTGACATTATAGTTACCCAAAGAAATCGGGTATTACCTTTGCCCAGTACAAGCAGCAGATTCCTCTGACTCTGGATCTGGATTTAAATTTGTACGATGGGAGGACAGAGAGTTCATCTGTACGTAGGCCCCAGTGGGCCCTTTGTACGTCTTCCCATCTGAGACCTCATTCCTTCCTATGGTCTAGCCAACCCAAGGCATTGGCAAATGCCAGGATAGCAGCAAGAAGGACTCTTAGGATGCCTGATGACTGTAGAAATCCCTTTCCCAGTGTGAATTCACGTAAATTGGATAGAACCGGACAGTCCAGAAGCACATGCTCGGCGGTTTCCTCTTCCTTTTCGCACCTTCTGCAGATTGAAATAGAGTATGGTCAAAATCTATTCAGGTGCAATCTTAGATTGCAGTGTCCTGTTAGAAGCCCTATAACCTTCTGTAGGGTTTCTCTGGACTGTTGCATACAGTATCTGACTTTTAGATTTTGTGGTGTTCACCTCGTCCGTTGTTTACAAGCCATCTTTTACTTGCTCGTAGTCTTATAACAGCCGCTGCTGCCTGCTCGCTGGTATGTATGTCCAAGGATGGCAGGTTGGTAGCATGAAATCCTTGATTTTCTTCCTTCTTGTGACCAGTACCAGTTCCGTGTTTGTTGAATTTACAAATAGTATTTGGTCTATACACCATTTGTTTACTATATCAAGAGCATCCGACATACATTTCGTTAACATACTTTCCGAGTAGCCGGAATCGTGATATTGTCGGCGTAACCTACTGTGTAGAAGCCCTGCCTATTCAGTGATTCGAGTAGTCCGCCGACGACTAGGTTCCATAGTAAAGAGGAGAGCACTTCCCTCTGTGGACAACCTTTTGAGACCCTACATACAAGCCTCGTGTTACCTATTATAATATTGGCTGTGCACCATATTAGAGATCCACTAGCTCCATGTACAAAACCCATTGACTCTTTTCCAGATGAATTGATGGAAAAAATTGTAGAAAAGACGAATAATTATGCTCGCAAAAAAATTAAACAAAAAAGCTTATCAAAGCGATCCACCTGAAATACATGGGTGGTCCTTACAGTGGCAGAATTTGAGGCCTTTTTAGGAGTTATTCTTAATATGGATACAATAACGGTTAGCCATCTGCAGGAATATTTATCCCAAAACTTCAGTGCCAAAATTCCTTTCTTTAGTGCCATATTTAGAAGGGACTGATTCATGCAAATCTTTTGGATGCTTAATTTGCATGAAACAGATCCAAACTATCAAAGTCTTTAGAGTCGGATGCAAAAGGTCATTATTTAGATTTTTTTGAGAAAAAGTTGAAGGAAAATTTTGTTCCGTCAAGGGAAACTTCAGTGGATGAGTCTGTAGTTGGATTCAAAGTTTTTTTACTTATAACCCAAATAAGTGTGGAATCGGGATATATGTATGCTAATACTGGAAACATATATATTCAATTTTGCCTTAATACGAAAGCTTGACATTAGAAAATTTAGTAAGTTCTGATCTTCCTAAAAGTTCATGAGTTGCCAAATTAACCTGCAATTCGTACCCAACTCTATAAAAACATAATTTATAAATTATTGGCCTTCAAAGATAAAGGGGTCGTCACTGCAGTTAGTAGTTGGAATGTTTCGGGTACTCAGCCAATAAACAGAAAAATACTTGGAGGAAATTTGAAGGAAGTGAACAAACCCAGGTTTGTTATTCAATACAACAAATATGTGGAGGGTGTTGATACAGCCGACTCGTGCTCTGCATCATATTGCTTTTTGCGAAAATCGTTCAAATGGTCGCGGAATTTATTTTTTTTTTGTGACTTGAGTCATGCATTTGCGCTGCATATTTGTTAACAAAATCGACCAACGTCGACAAAAAAAGCGCCCCATGACGTACCTAAAATTAGTCGGGCAATTGGTTGATGAACTCACAGGAAATTATAGACAATCCTCCAAACTTCCTTGTAGACCATCATCAACTGATAAGAATGAACGGTTAAACGGCAAATTGCGCGTATTACACTAGTTTTATGTGCAGTACCTGTACTCAAAAGCCTGGACTACATCCGGGGTCTGTTTCGAGCGTTATCGCACTCTGAAAAATTATAAAATGTAGTTGTTTCTTTATGTTATGCTTTATATTTTGTTTCTTGTTTTTATTGTCTTTTAGTTAGTTTTGTTACAGTAACTTACTTCTTACTAGTTATAGAAAACAGAAATTCTTTGGTTAACCTGTGATGATATAACAAAAACATTTCTGTTTAGAGTATTGCTATGGTGGAAGTGCTGGCATTACGTTCCGCCCTTAAATATTGTTTATATAATTACATTTCCTAGATTTTTAATGTGATGTAGTGTACTATAGTTAAGTATTCTTAGTAGTCCCAATAAATTATTTTTACACGTTAAAAATAAAATATTATGTCACCACATCCCCATCAAGGGGTGTATTCCTGGGTACACTTTTAAAATTTCTTATTTAAGGATGGTGAACCTTCTAGTTAAATTTGAACAAATTTTCATCAAAAAAATTCATCTTGATCGAACGTGAAAAAAAAATCCAAGTTACTGACCAACTGTCTAAAGAATAATTACGAGTGCAAAGGATTGATTTTCTTATTAAAATATTTGCATGCTACGTTAGGGTTTACAAATGACCTGGAACTTCCAGTGTCGATCATTATTTTTAAATTACGTTTGTTATTGATAATATGGGCTAAGGAACTATTATGATTAATCATGCCCATCGTCTCTACTGATGAGATTCCGAGGCGGTGTCGCCTAAAAAATTGTCTTGGTCCGTTTCAATATTAAACGATTCATTGTTTTTTTCTCGTTTAATTATTTGGGAACTGTTCGCGGTTGAACGTGTGGCATGTCAATACGGAAATCGGTATTGGTCTGGGAAATTCAGGATTTGGGTTTTGGAAATTATTGTTTCCGTGATTATACCGATTTTAATAAATTTAAAAATACGAAAACATTTCGTGAATCTACAACAATGAGTCTTACTAAGACTACAAAACAAATTAATTTGAAACAACTACTTCTCTAGCTAATACTTCGACAGACATTGAATAATACAAATTAATTTGCGTGTTACAAATAGTACAACTATCAAAGCAACACTAGTTTGAACGTATTTCTTTCTGTAAAATGAACTAGATTCACGAAATGTTTTCGTATTTTTAAATTTATTATTTAATTTTCTACAACGAACTAAAGGATTTTAATACATTTTATTATACCGATTTTGGTTATAACCATTGTTATTATTATTACTATTAAATTTCGTACGTTTATTTTGAACAAAATTTTGATTACTAGGCGGCCCGTGTTTAGATACATTTCTAAACGGTTGGAAAACACTATTATTTGCGTTATAATTTGCTGGTTGAAAAACAGGTCGCGGCTTTTGTGTTTGTTGCGGGTTTAATTTTACAGTGCCCATTTTTTGTGATAGTAATTCTACTTGAAAATCGTTCGTCAACATATTCAAAGGTGCGTTCAAATCAATGGTATTTTTAACACGTAAATATGAACCAATTGGATCTTTTAGACCTCTTAATAATACTTTCAATACTTTATTCCTGAAAAGGTTTACTAAATGGAGACGTTCGTTTAAGCCAAATATGTGTGTGGTCACATATGAAATTTGGACATTTAATAATCGTTGTAACTTATTATAAAAGTCAAAAGGCGATTAATTTAAGTTGCAAATCTCGAAATTTAAACTGTAATGATCGCGTTTATCACCGTACGCGTTTAGTAAGGCTCTTTTAAGGTCGTTCCAATTTGTAATTACGTTAGACGAGATATTTCGCGTTAAATAACCCTTTAAACTATTAATATAGACGAAGTTACGTTGACCGATATTCGTTCGGTTCGTAAATACGGTATTTCTTCGGGTATCCTACCGACTGCGGCAAATATATGTTCGATGGTAAAACTTGTGTTTTTAAAAAGGTTTTTATTCTATTATGCGGTACAGCACGTACTTAACTACAATTCCTACTGAAAAGGGGTCTATTTATAATGTACTACGTTTGATAATGGCCTTGTAAGGTTGAAACTATAGTTACGAAATAAATTCCGTGTGTGATATTAACAAAGTAAGTTTTATTTATCATTTGATAAAGTTCCTCAAGCTCTTTTGTGTTACATAGTCTCGCAATTATCCACAAATGTAATTAATGAAGTTGAAATTGAAGATGTAAATAATTGGACTGACTTAAAAAATAAACTGAAACTTTATTACGGTTACACTAAATTTATTGTACAAGCTCATGAGGAATTAGAAATAATTAGGCAATTACGAAATGAGGATATTAATCAATTTATTAAACGATTAGAAAAATATAAGAGTTAATGTATCCAAGGTGAAATTCAAAATTGTAAAAATCCAGACCACTTACCGGGATTAAAACGCGTTATTCATAATACTGCTTTACGTAGATTCATATATCATTGTAAACCTGAAATAATAAGAGAGATAACTACCTTAAACGAAGCTTATAATCTTGCTTTACAGGAAGCTAAAACCAACCAAATCAAAGTAATAATTCTAATAAACCAAACAATAATTTTAGAAATTCCAATAATCTAAATCATAATTCATTTTCAAATAATAGAAATCAAAACGCAAGAAACGCAAACTATTCATACCAAAGAACACAAAGTAACAATTATGGTAAATTCTGCTCATACTGCAAAATACCGGGTCACACGTACAACGAATGTAGAAAAAAATTAAGCACGTACCGACTGACATTCAATGTGTCTCACGATCTACAATCAATGCTTCAAACCCTCAGAGTCTTCGCCAGTCCACTACGATACTGGAAGACAGGCCCTATACTTCGATCAGCCCCTGGACCATCGTCTAAATGAATCACCATCTACCCCCCAAGACGTTCCCAAAGACTCAAAACCCAAAGACTTTTTGCTCGTTCTTAAGTGATTGTTTTAAACTTTAAAGATTATATTTTACTACCCCATGTAATCAATTTTTCATATTTTATTGTTTAATTTTACCTTAGATTTTAAGACAATATTTTAACTTATATCATTTTTATCATTTTATGTCAAGTCCTTTTATAAGATTTTTGTCCAATTAAAAACACCAAAAATCTTTTACTGGCCCCGGAGATGTTGGGAGCCCTCAAAACAATAGACCCTTTGTATTAATTATGCTTACCTCAGCAGATGCTTAGGTCAGCATCTTATAATCCTATATAAAGAGGAATTATTATCAGCATATTCAGTATTGTTTCATATGTCGTACTGTTCAGGTCGCTCCAAATAAAAATATTATTAACTATTTAAACACCGTATTTCTAATCGTGGAAACCTTACCAACAAAGAGTAAAATAAACAAGTGAAGTTATCGTGCGCATCATAGTACCATACTCCAGTGACGGAATAAGTGAATTAGTGCTATTTCACTCAAAAAGGATTATTCTACGTCACTGTCGGCTGGGATCCTTAAAACTCACCCTGGTGTCAGAAGTACCTGCTCAAATTACCTGCAACCCTAGGGACGCAACAATATAACTGCGTAATTAGCACAAATATGGATGTGGGAACAACGAATGTTTTTTATAATGATGAAAGGGACTCCTGTTGTGGGCGGCAGGTAACTTATATATGAAATTAAAAAATAATGAAAGTTGAATCATTTGAACCATTATGGCGGGCTAAGGTTTATTCGGATTTTTTTTCACCTTTAAAAATGAGAACAACACTAAGCGAATTTAATTCGGATACTTTTTCATCGCTGATAACCCTCGAAAGTCGTTTAGGCAAAAACGCTAGTTCCACTAGCAAACTTCTTCCATGTGTAGGATGCACTACTTTAATTCTCTCTATTTTATATGAATGATCAAGTTTTAAATCTCGAACTTTAATTGTAGGTTTCAACTCCGCACGACCGCACGTATTGATGGCTTCTAACAAACTCATTGTTAATTAATTGTTTATTAATTGTTGTCTTAATGAAGAACTCGTCTCGACTATCGCCACTTCCCGTGTCTGGGATATTTATGAGCCCGCGAATTTACTTATCGCTTTTTGCAGTTTTTGCTTTATAATAACCGTTTTAACGCCGTGTGTGTGGGTGTATTGCGGAAAAAGGCGACATTTTAGATATCTTATTATCTGTTGTGAGCACTCATCCCGTGCGCCAATAATAACTTTTTTAGAGATAATAATTAAAATGATAAATCTAATTATTTATTGCGAACTTCAATTTATAAATTTCTTTTTATTTTCTATAAAATATACCAGAATGCTCCTAAGTTTACTCAGCATACCTTTATTGATACAATTAAATGGATAAATCCTTTTTACCCACATGTGTTAGTATTTTTGTAAATTTGTTAAATTCATAATACATTTCGTTGTCAAAAAAGAATAATAATTTAAATACACCCGTCATATTCAGCGGTATACCTGGGAAAGTACTAAACCCCCAAAACCTAACATCTCCAACGGATTATTACATTCACAAATTGACCTGTAGAAATTATTTGTATAGAAATAGAAGTTTTACCTGTATACGTGGTAACAACTATAATTTTTAGTGAAATTGTGGAACGTTCAACGATTCGTGTATTAATTAATTTCAGATTGCCTATCGCAAACGTATATCCCCAATTACAATATTAATATCACCATTAACACTTAGATATGCAGCAGAGATTTCCTTAAAACTGCGTATTTCAACCAATCGGTGATGAGCATCGGTCGTTAAGACGAACTAAATATCATAATAAAATAAAAAAAATTCAGATAATAAATCAAAGTCTATGTTTTTGATGTTATTTTACTTTATACGTTTTCACGTT